>OZ024737.1:34346661-34599260 GCA_964016875.1 Fallopia convolvulus
AGAAGCTTCTCAATCTCCAAGCACCAAACGCGTCGTTTCAACTAAAGGCGAGCTTCAGATTAGGAAATGGGCCAGCCTTCTCATATTGGGCCAAGCTCGGTGTTTTTGGGCCATCAAGCTTATTCACACTAGCTGGCTCGTTTAAGACGAGACCGGTTTGTTGCCTCCAAACCGGTACAAACCCAGGGTGGCATACAAGCCCGTTCACCTATCAAACCAACTCGTAAAATAGCTATGAACCCGATTCTCGATCATTTGGTCTACCAAGTGTATTTACATAGTGCCATACCTTATCCTATGTCACCTAGAAACTAACACTTGAGTTTATTCATTAAGTACAACAGAAGTTTTTGACCAAAAAACAAAAATTCTAATATTTGATCGACACTAACAAAAATTGAACAGGAGATCAGGTAGTTGCCATTGTGCCAATGGATAAAAATATTTTTGAAACATTTCTAGAGGTAGAGATCAAGTACGAATGTACATTTCGGTGTAGATCGAATACGAATGGACATGAATCGTTGAATGTAAAAGAATAAAAATGTATATTTGGTAAGATATATTTAGTAACGTGTAGAGCATTACTCCATTAGACTAGCTATCTGGTTATGAATGAGCACTCTTGACTGAGCAAGGCCAAGGGAAAAGGATTGATGGCCTAAACATGCATGCGTGACAATTATTTTCACACCCAACTCTCTATGGATTCCATGTACATAACTGCATAAGGAAAAAAAAAGGTAAATAATTAGAGATACCTCAATATCACAATTCACAAATGAAATGTGCACGGGCATGGATTGTTTCTCACCGGATCCGAAACTCACCCATAAATATAGGGTTGGTCAGTTTTGGTGTATCACTGTACCACAAATTCAGGTTGTTTTTTGTCGGTTTTCGACTATCGTTTACTTGGGTTCTTAGTTTTTTCGAACGTATCCGAATATCCGATAAACCGAATTCTTACCTAATAAAAAAATATATCTATACTAATAAAGTTATTTGTACTTTGAGGAGGAGGAAACCATGAACCAAACTATTTGTACTTTGAGGAGTATACCATGCCCATGGACCAAACAAGAGAAGACAAATAAATGATACAAAAATGGAGCCCTCTACCCCCCATTAACGACGATCCTTGAGCAGTCATGAGTCGGGATGATGATTCATCATCATTCACGTTTCTCTTCAATTGTCACTATCTACATATTTTTCAGCCCTTCTTTCATTCTTATGTTCATTCCATTCTCCCCACTCATTTATAATCGTTAATGGAGTTGTCAGCTTATAAGTTTCATTTTCATGCCCATGTCAAATTATCAAGCATGAAATCAAATCATGTTATCAAACTCGTTCGTGATCACATAATTATACTACCGTCTATCAAGTCATCTTATATTTATTATTTTTACTATTTGTTTTACAATAACATTTACTTATCATTAAAAAAACATTGATCTTATCTACAAATTACCTATAGATTTGGTTGGTTTATATTATCTCCAATCCAAATTAAGATCACCATCTGTTGTAAAAAATATACTGTATATTTCTAAAGTTTATCCAAAAAGAGATAATGGGCAATGGCTATAAGTTTTTCTTTTCTTTTTTCGTTTTCTACAAAAATCTAGTCAATACTGTATGATTTTCTTTTACTTACCATTAAAAAAAAACTAAAATACTATATTTATAAATAAATAAGGAAAAATGCTATACTTTCACCAAATAGCAAATCCTTCAAAGACAAATATGTTAATGATATAAACACATGTAAATTATTGTTTATTTTTATCCATCTTAATGAACATTTTCCATTTATTCATTTTCTATCTATTTAATCTCATTTTTTATTGGATGTAAAGTTTGTTTTAGAGCTCATTCTGAATCCTTGAGAGGGAAATTAGGAGAGAGCAAGTGCGAGATTTTGACTCCAAAAACAAAAACCAAGCTCTTCGCTTGTTTTTTTCTTCTTCCATTTCCCTTTTTCACTCTTCCGATCTAAGATTCTTCGTTCTCCTTTTTCCCTTTTCCGCTTTCCAGATTGGAAGATTTCTATAGCCTCCTGTTCAAATTGCATTTCTTTAGTCTGATTGCATCTGAAAAGTGAAAACAGAGATAGAAATGGGGAAGAAAGTGGTGGTGGCAACAGCGTTGGTCTGCACGGCGGCCGTATGTGCGGCGGCGACGCTGGTGATCCGGCAGCGGATGAAGAGCTCCGGCCGGTGGGCTCGAGTGACGGAGATCCTCAAGGAGCTGGAAGAGAAGAGTGCGACGCCGCTGTCCAAGCTTCGACAGGTGGCCGACGCCATGATTGTTGAGATGCACGCCGGTCTCGCATCTGAGGGGGGTTCCAAGCTCAAGATGCTCATCAGCTATGTCGACAATCTTCCCACCGGGTAATTCATCTCACCAACCTCACTTTGTCTTATTCGTTTCTCGATTCAATTTGACAATGATTCAAAAATTCTGTCATGATTATGGCCGGATTTGGGGAAATCATTATGATGGATTGTCGTCAATCATACAAAAATTATGGTTCTTTTCTTCCCTGGCTGGGGTAGGGGTCTTCCGGAGTTTTTTCTTCATTGAGCAATTTCTTTGTTGTGTTTTTGGTGGTGATTAGATCTGCTATATTTGTTATCAGAGTCATGTGAATCGTGTGATTGCTACTGGTGAATTGTTGGTTTTATTTCTTCCCTTTTGGCGTGCAATTGTAAAATGGAAGACAAAAGTTTGGGTTATAGCCTTATAGGTTAGACTTTGTCTGCATTGTTGAATTCCAACCCTTTATCTAATTGTCAACTACTCCGTAATTTATTTATTTTAACTTGTGTGACGACCTACCATTGCATTGACCTGATCAGAAATATTATGAACTGCAATTCAGCTTGCGTGTAAAAATGATTTTAAAAAAACTGAGTACCTTTTCCTAGTAATTTTATTAATGTGTTTTAAGCTCTATAATACCGTGAGGCAGTTCTGCCAGAACTGAATTGAAATTCCTTCATAATATTCATGCATCCTTGTTTCTCAGACAAAAAGAAGATACTTAATCTTCCTTTATGTATTATGCAAACATGATGAGCTTGAGTATGGCAAGTGTCTGTATAACAACATTATCCTAGGAGTTGTCTACATCAGATTTTGCTAATTGGGGCTCTTTTTATCTTCACTTTTGTGCTCTTTGGATTCCTTTGAAGCTTTGCCTGGGGTTTTAGTTCCTTGTGATACGCCCTTTTTCTCCCTCTCTTTTATTCTTTATCTTAAATCCCAGCTGTTATTTACAAAAGTTGCTTCTCTTAATTTCCACTAGATTCTCCGGATGTTTAGTTTCTTTCCATGTTAAATTATGCTTTATTTATTTGCTTAATGAAGTTAAAATCACTTCAGGAAGTGGAAATTTTTCAAAGAAATAAGGAACAGATAGCACATATTGACGAATAATCATAGATTTCTAAAATGATTCTGCATGTTAAAAACCACTAACTTGAATAAGTGGGTCCGTAGTAGTCTCATTTCATGTGGAAGAGTTGTGTGGTATACCATGTGGACCTTTTAAATCCTCCTTTCGGTGTTTCACTGAGAAGGAACCACAAAGAGATCTCCGATAACGATGTACCAATATAGAATAAAACTCTTTGGAATTACACGTTACATCGCTGAGTATATAATTAGCTTAAACATATTTTATCACTTGCAAATTTGACACAGTGAGCAAAAGGAATGTCCATTTGATGATTTTAATATTTGTGACTAGGTGGATTGCAAAGCCTTTTGCTGGATTCATCTTGTATTGAATCTACAAATCATGAAATAACCATGTTAAAAGACAATTATGTACGGTATTTATAAATTGAATTAAAGGGAATAAAATCAAAGAAGAAGGAAAGAACAGATTGGGTACCTTTGAGATGGATTTAGTCCCTATATCAATTTTGGTGCATTCTAACTAAATTCAGTTATTATTGTCACATAGCTGAATTTCAGTTTTTCTTGGGTCTATCGAGCGTATCCTCTTTCCCTTGGGCAGGGGTACCCCATCTTGACCCCCCAGATTCCGCTATAGCGGAGCCTCACTGGGTTAATGATGATGATGATAGTATTGTACCTTCTTTTTTTCTTTCTTCCTCTCCTGAGCTTCCAAGGAAGGACAGAAAATACAAATGTTTGCTTGTTCACTGATCCTCCTACTTGATAGGGATGAGAACGGGTTGTTCTATGCTTTGGACCTTGGCGGCACAAATTTCCGTGTGCTGCGAGTGAAGTTGGGTGGAAAAGAACAACGCGTTGTTAAACAGGAATTTGAGGAAGTTTCAATTCCTCCCGAGTTGATGATTGGAACTTCAGATGTAAGTACCAGCTAAGGTAGCCCCATGTCTTTTTTTTCGTAACTCATGTGAACATTTGATTTTCTCACAAGATTTCTTTGAATTATGTAACTTCAGGAATTATTCGATTACATCGCGGAGGCTCTTGCAAAATTTGTTGCAACAGAAGGAGAAGGTCTTCATCCTGATCCTGATAAGCAAAGAGAGCTGGGTTTTACGTTCTCTTTTCCAGTTAAACAAACATCAATCTCATCCGGTGTACTCATCCGATGGACCAAGGGATTTAATATTGAAGATGCAGTAAGAGTCTTTATTAGTGTATTTGTTTTAAATAAGAACTCCTCCCTCCCCTTCCTCTGTTTTAAGAGCAGACTAATCTAACTTAAACACATTTCTGCAATGGTACCTAGTGTCAGGAGAAGAATGTGAGTTTTATTGCATAATTAACATACAACAATCTTGCATCTTGTTTGATGCTAATCACCAACCTGCTACATTATGAACCTTTTATAATGAAATGGTGTCAAGAGGTTACTGAAACCACCAAACCTTACTTGTGATGAAAGTAATTGAGAGAACTAATAGGATGTCAATTATGATGTATATATTGAAGCCTGACTAACAAGAAGAAGATACAAACAAAGTGTAGCCAGTAAGTTTCTAGATTGTTAGCTTATCTGAGAGATTTTTCTTCATAGAATTGAAAGACAAATGTATCAATTTCAGGAGAAGCTTTCGAAGGTTCAGCATGTATGTCTATCTTTTTGTAATTCCTTAATCCCATTACTGTATATCAAGCTTTTGTATACAATGCAGGTTGAGCAAGATGTGGTGGAAGAGCTGACAAGAGCTATGGAGAGGAAGGGACTTGATATGCGCGTGACAGCACTGGCAAGTCATATTTTTCAGCTCAAACCTACTCATTTGCTACTTGGATCAGCTAGATATTTCCAAGATTACTGATTTGATGAAATGCCTTCTTTGATATTGGTGCAGGTAAATGATACTGTTGGAACGTTGGCTGGAGGTAGATATTACAACTCAAACGTCATTGCTGCAGTTATCCTAGGTACTGGAACAAATGCAGCTTATGTTGAGCATGTACATGCCATCCCAAAGTGGCATGGTCCACTACCCAAATCAGACGAGATGGTAAGCTTCATATTCCTGAGTCTCATTTGGGTTTCTTCGTGGATGGTGGATTTTTTTTTCTTTACACAATACAAAGTTTTATATCTCTGCATAAACATCCATCTGAAAAGTTGTTCCTTTGGGATGCTGGAAAAAATGTCTTTAGACAACATAAAGTGACACCTTTCTTTTGTAGGTGATAAATATGGAATGGGGTAACTTCCGTTCATCACACCTTCCTTCGACTGAGTACGATATGGCCCTTGATTCTGAGAGTTTAAATCCAGGGGAACAGGTAAATTATCCGTCCGTTTACACTATACCAGTTATCTCAAGTAACTTACAACACGTCAACATACTGAGATCATATTCTTTCACTTGTAGATTTATGAAAAGATGATTTCTGGTATGTACTTGGGGGAGATTGTGCGAAGAGTGCTACTTAGGATGGCTGAAGAAGCCGCTTTCTTTGGTGATGTAGTCCCACCGAAGCTCAAGACTGCATTCATATTAAGGTGAGCTCATTTTGTACTTGAAAAATTACACCTGCTTTTAAAAACATATAAACAATGGTCACTTTGATTCGATAAAACTTACCATTTCCAATTTCAATTGCAGGACTCCTGACATGTCTGCTATGCACCATGACAACTCACCTGATCTGAAAATAGTATCCAGCAAACTAAGGGACATCTTAGGGGTAAAAAAACTTATATCTCCACAATAAAGCTACTTTTAAGACATGCATGGCCATCTTTGATTGAGGTTCTTCACAACCGTTCTTAAGTATTGTATTATGTGCCCAGATATCCAGCACCTCCTTGAAGATAAGGAAAACAATTGTCCAAGTCTGTGATATTGTGGCCACCCGTGGGGCCCGAATTTCTGCTGCCGGGCTCCTTGCTATCCTCAAGAAGTTAGGAAGAGATACATTGACAGATGGGGATGAAACTCAAAACTCGGTGATTGCTTTGGATGGAGGACTCTTTGAGCATTACACTGAATTTCGTGATGCAATGGAAAGCACTCTTAATGAACTTTTAGGTAGCGAGGTTGCAAAGAGGATTGTGATTGAGCATTCAAATGATGGATCTGGAATTGGGGCTGCCCTTCTTGCAGCTTCACACTCTCAGTATCTAGAGGCTGAGTCCTAATACAACACAAAGATTTGGATTTTAAGTTGTGTGTAAGTTAAAAAATCTATCCTTCAGTGAATCATCTTCAGGATGTTACCAGTAAGGTTAAGGATGATGTATGAAGGAAGATTTTGCATTGTAATCAAGCAATGCAATGTTGAAGAATATTGTTGGGAATAAGAGGGGTGGGGGTGAGTTTGAGCTTTCTGGCTTAGCTTTTGCTAGGGTACAACATTTTTTCTTCTTTGAGGTGAAGTAGAAATAAGATGGGGGCAGTGTTACACATTTGAGGGTTTTAAAAGCCTTTTGCTCTCTTGTGAAACTTTGAGCACATTTCAAAGTTTGGCTAGTGATGTTTACAGTTTATTTATTGCAATGCCATGAGAAGATAAGTGCAGGGATCCAAAATGAATCCGAGTTAACATGTCTGAGTTAACATGATTCTACATTCAATGCCGGTTTCTGTTGGAATGTTGAGATTGAGAAAACAATCTCTGCTGCATCTATCTTGTCACGAATCATAAATGATCAAAATATTGTTTGAGAATCACTCAATCCGAGTTCTATATATTTGGATATGATTTGGAAATCACCCGTTTCAAATATATACACTCCCATACACCAAGGTATTAACCATACCTACAATCACTCAACCCCATTCCTTATCCTCATCTTATACTCAATTTCTTCTTAAAATCACTCAATCTCATTTCTAATCCCCATTAAATTCCTGGTATGGTAGGTACTAAATGTCCCTAAAATTCAATTGTTTGAAGACTTTTTTCCCTAAACTTGTATGGTTTTTATTTGGTAGAAAGGTGCTACATGGATAAGTTTACAGTTTTTGCCAATTGGCAAATTATAATTTTTACCGCGAAAAGGATATCCATTATACAATCAAACCAAACATAGCCTTACTCAGTTACTCAGTTACTCCCCAAAGCCTTTTTCCAACAGAGCGTAGGGATAGAGTTCGAGTCGAGGTCTTGGTGTTCAAAAATGGCGAATGAGAGCTAAAAGGAGCAGGAAGTTTGAGGTAAAGGGTTTTACATTCTTCTTATCTTCGTCTCGTATTCTCTTCCCCCTGAAATTTCATTCCATTTGGTTAAATCCCAAGAGCAAAGTCAAATTACATTACAAAAGATGCTCTGCAATTTGTCGAAGACTCATCATGTGTTGCCTATGGCGATAAGGACCAAATCCTTAGCCCCATTTCCCATCTCAAAGCTCCAATTTTTCTCCAATGGGTCTTTCCTAAAACCCTCCCCAAACCCTAGTTTTGCCACCTCAAGCGCTTTGCCTTCTACGTTCATACCTACATCTAGGGCTCGAAAAACCCTCCAATTGATAGAACCCAGGAAATCTTGTACCCATTTCCATGGAAAACGGAGACACAGATGCGTCTTGCAGTGTACTCAATCGGGAAGATTCGGGAGGTTTTTGAGTTATTCTGCGGCAAACACTGACAGAAGGCGCGGAGAATCGCTTCCTTGGTTAGCTGATGATGATGCGCAGGAACCGAATTTGGGGAAAAATGTTAAGGTGAAGGCTAGACGGTCTTCTTGGGAGGAATCAGCAGAAAAACTCCTCCAAAGAAGCCGCCCTTCAATGGCGCAGGAGAAGGATTTAGGTTGGAGTAGAAAGGGGAAAGCTGCAATAGAGATTAAGAAAAAAGTGGAATTGGATGAGAATTTTGAGAAGGAGGAAGGTGTAACCGAGGCAGTCGATGATCCGAGATGGGACAAAATCAAAACTAAAGTTGATAGAGTTGTTTATCCAAAAAGGGGCTCGGAAAGGCCTGAGACGAGAAGATGGGATAAGCAAGAGAATTGGGGAAGAAAGGTATTCAAACAAGCAACTGAATCAAGCTTGCCAAAAATGGTGGGTGAGGGTGTCTATGGAGTTGGGCCTGTTTTAGCTGCATTGTCATCTGGAAGAAGAGAATTTTACACATTATATGTTCAGGAAGGATTAGATTTGAGTGGGAACAACAGGAAGAAGAAGGACAAGAAGGGATTTGAAAAGGTCTTAAAAATGGCAGATAAGATAGGTCTGGACACCAAAGAAGTCTCAAAACATGATCTCAACATGATTGTTGACAACCGCCCTCATCAAGGCCTCCTTCTAGATGCTTCTCCTTTGGAAATGGTGAATATCAAGGAATTGGAGCCGGTCTCCCCTGATGAACAAGATAAAGGTCTTCTCTGGGTAGCATTAGACGAGGTCACAGATCCTCAAAACCTAGGTGCAATAATCCGATCCTCGTATTTCTTTGGTGCAACAGGAGTTATAGTCTGTGCTAAGAATTCAGCTCCTTTGAGCGGAGTTGTGAGCAAAGCGAGCGCTGGTTCGCTTGAGCTAATGGAGCTAAGGTCCTGCAAAAACATGATGCAGTTTCTGACTTCATCAGGTGAAAATGGGTGGCGGGTTTTAGGTGGATCGGTTTCTTCAAGGGCGGTTGCATTAGATGAGGTTTCTCCTGGAGAGCCGACAATTCTTGTTTTGGGAAGTGAAGGAACTGGGTTAAGGCCTTTGGTGGAGAGATCTTGTACTCAGCTTGTAAGAATCCCTGGAAATGTAGATGGTGATGCGTCGGTTAGAGATGGTGGCGAGGAGGAAGATGGTTCGAGTGGGGAGTTTCAGTCGTTCTTGGCTGTCGAGAGCTTGAATGTGAGTGTTGCTGCTGGTGTGCTTCTGAATCACTTGATTGGAAGCAATTATAGAACTCGCAACAATCAAAAATTAATCAAGGAGAACGAAAGCTTGTAATAGATAGGCTTGGGTTTGCTTTTATAGTTAGCCTCTCTTCTCTAATTTTTTTCATGTAAGGTGATGACTTTGTTGCTCAGAATTTTGGTCATCAGTACTAAGATTCTGAATTTTTGTTTTTGTTTTCCACCCAAAAATATGTGTGCATGCTAAGGCGCTAAGCATCTTGTGATTTGAGTATTTGCCAAAATCATCTTCGTCAAAGGTCAAAATTGGGGATGGCTCAATGCCATCTGATTATAGAGTTATCCATTGCATGTTTGCATCCACCTCGCTTTTATTCTCATCAGGGTTTTTTCCCATGTTTGTGCTTGAACAAAAATAATTTTTACTTGATGTCATTCAGTGATTGTCAATCAATGTGTATAAAGTACTCGAAAAGTAATCTTATGTTGTTTTAACAAAAACAACAGTCTCTTACAACAATTTACTAAGCTAATTGCTAATGCAAATTCATTATTAATTTATTTAATTGTAAAATTTAAATAAGATAACCTATTATAATTATTAGGGTAACCCTAATTATTAATAAACTAATGTCATTCTCGTACGAGTTTAATATAAAAAATATTTTATAAAAAATATTTTCGACTTGTTCTTAAAAAAATTTCCTAAACACATTTTTTCATGTCTAATCACACTTTTTAATGTTATTCACGTATGTTGTACTGATTTAATATAAAGTCATTTATAAATTATTATCGACTTGTTCATAAGAAAAAATTACAACTTCTTTTTATAAAGAATTACAAAATATTAATTTGTTAGTTGATGGTAGTTTTTATGAATTGTAAAATATTTTTGAATCAATTTTCATCAAAAAAAATAATTTGTAATTGTTAAAGTGGGGTAGTGGGAAAGTGAGTAGGTTTTTTTGCCAAATTTTTTGATGAAGTGGGAAAGTTAATTTAGATTTTTTAGTTTATGGTAAAAATTATAAATTTTAATTGTGTATTTTAGATTAAGCCACGTGGCTCATTTTTTTTCTAAAGAGTTGGGTTCTGCTTTACAATTGTACTATATAGATATATATATAGATATAGATATTGATAAAAGTCAATAAAATGTTTTATGATTTATTATAAAAGAAAAAATAATAAAAAATTATGAAGTTTCATCTGCTAAATAATAAACAAAAAGACCTAGTAACGGTATCGCCCATTTTCTCTCTTCTGCTGTTATCTTCCTGCGATATCCGTGTGCGAGTGTTTGAGGGGTTCAGATTGACGAATTTTTAAAGGAAAGGGCAATTCAACAATTAGAGCTCGGATGTGTCACAACAATTGTTGAATTTCGAAATTGTCCATAATTAGGGCAATTTGGTTTAGATTTGGCTTCGGTGGACAATCTTCGAAAATACAAAATTTAAGCGCGCTTTCTATTTTGCGCTCGTATGTTATTTCTAGTTAATGGCGATCTGAGAAGCAGAGGAGCATCGGAGTGGGTGAAGAAAGAGAGTTAGGTTATATTCGCTTTATCAGGTAAGGGGATTTACAGAATTGGCGAAGCTGTTGGTGTTGGCGGGGAGGTTGCATCTGTAACAGAGCTGATCGTGATAAGGCATCGTTGGTTCCTCCTTCTCCCGCCGGAAAGAAAGCAATGTCAGCATTTGAGTCCCTCGATTCGCTGCTTTTTGCTGCTAGCAGAGCTTGTCTTTGCCCCCTCGCCGTGTACATCCAGATCCAGGTATTTCCTTCTCTGTTGGCTTAATTGGGATTGTTTAACATTTCCTAGCGTGTTATTTGACATCGTAAAGGAGTACGCTGTTTGTCATTGCTCTATGAAGTCCATTTGCTGGGGTTCTGGTTGTGATGTCTACTTTATGAAGTTTTTCAGTTTTCCCTTTGTAGTAAGAATTGATTTTTGCTTTAGAGAACACTTTTAATAAAAGACATGTAGGTTTCTGTTCTGTTGGTTTAATTGTCTACTGCGTACTCCAGTATTGGCTGTTGTAGTCCCTTTTTTCCTGGATTTTAATATACCTTTTTTCGATGCTTTGATGTAACATCTTTTGAGGAAGGTTTTTTGATCCTGATAGTTTTGGTTTTAGTAAATAATAATATATGTGCCATGTATAGATAGTACTACACTGATTTGAAGATAAATTTACTTTTGGAGCAAATGGCAACATCTGTGCTTGTATATAAGAGTTGTAGCTTAAGATTGCAGACCTATATTTGTCTACTTGTCTTTCATCAAAGATGATGCTTGGTGTTAGCTTCTTATAATTACAAAAACTGTCCTTGATTCTGGGTTGAAGCTCCAAAATCTGATCTCATGTGCTTCTTACTTGTTACCACGCCATTTTTATAAGATGCACATATTGGTCACTTTCTCTACTTCGTGCTTGCTTCACTTGCATCTGTTTTGAAGCATTTTCGGTCTTCCCTTGAATTTTGCTCATGATTGGGTAGTTCGTCTGTTTTTTTTTTTGTATACACTTGAGAAGGTTGAAAAAATCATTCAAATTACCTGGTAAAAGCATATTCCTGAGCATTTGTTGCTAGATGATTTTTGTTGGTTTCATGTACATAGTTTAATAATTTATTATACCTCTTTGGTGCAAGCAGAAGCTGCAGTTTTTTCATATTTGTAATCTTTCTGAAGCTCATCTAAGGTTTGCATACATGGCAGGGATGTTTAATTTGCTTAGGACTTGCTCTTGGGTGGGCTTTAGCAGCCCGTGTGAGGTAATATATATTAGAGCATTTGTATACATTGTGAGATAATTACAAATTTTACTTTGATGCCTTCCAAATAAACGAAAACTATAATGAGAAATTTCTGATCTCTTGTTTTTTTTCCAGGTTTAGAGAGATCAAACAAATGATGGACAGTATGAAGTGTGGAAATAGCTTGTCCTTTTTGTATCATGATATTAATGATCTAGAACATTCAAATCAGGCCAATTTACCTAAGGTGACTGTTGTGATGCCTTTAAAGGGGTTTGGAGAACACAATTTGCATAACTGGAGAAGTCAGGTAAGATCTTTTAGATGATGACGTGCCCTTTACTTCAAGAGAGAAGAAACAGTTTTAATTTTTAGTTATCTTCTCTACTTGTTCCTTGTAACATTATTATAGGAAGTTTTCGTAGACAGGTTCTATCAACAGTTGTTTCAATAAAAATGCAGATTACAACTCTCTATGGAGGTCCTGTAGAGTTTCTTTTTATGGTGGACAGTACAGAAGACCCTGCATATCGTGCTGTGTCTGTGATGCTGAAGGAATTCCAGGCATGTATTAGTCCTTTTTTCTTCACCGCATACTTTTTAAAATATTTTGGTTCTTACAAGGAGAAAGAGTTATGATTTCTGGTAAAATCCTGATTGTCAGAATGTAGATTCATGTTATATATGGGTTCTCGAACCAATTTTATTTATTTATTTCAATTCTGGTTTCTGCTTGATGTGCTTCAACTTACTCTTTTTTTTTTTTTTTTTTTTTTTTTTTTTTTCTCCAATTGACAATCTCTTTCATTTTTTTCTTCACTTTTTCAGGATGAAATTGATGCTAAGGTTATTGTAGCTGGTTATTCAACAACTTGTAGTCAGAAAATTCATAACCAGTTGGTACACACTATTTCTACTTCTCTGAGGCTTTGTTGCTGTACATTGTATAATCTATCCCTTGTTAGGGTCAGGTGTTTCTATATCTGGGAAGGAGAATTTGATGTTTGTGGCTATATAAGATGTGTGCTTTATATTTCTTGATTTTTTTTTCTATATTTGGAACCTGGTACAGCAGAGTTAGTCTTCTGGATAATTGAGCTGTTATGTTGTTACAGTGTTACCTTAACTATTGATGCAATTAGAATGCAACCAGACCTCTTTGCTTTAATTTAAATGTATATTTGAGCAAAGGTCTTCCATTTTTGTACTATATAACTGAACTTTTTTAAATGAGTTGTTACATTAAATTTTAGCTAAATCCTTTTTTTTTTTGCACTAATTTGCGAAGATTGGTATTCTCAGGTTGGAGCAGAGAAAATGCATAAAGACAGCAAGTATATATTGTTTCTGGATGATGATGTTAGGTTGCACCCAGGAACCATTGGGGCTCTTACTGCTAAAATGGAAGAAAATCCTGAGGTAATGTGTTATGCAGAATTGAAGACACATTGACGACTGAATAATGGTGACAACTATTGTAGCATGTGGTCAGCATGGAATTTACATTGATGATAAATTTCCTCTTGTAATTTTCAGTTTGAGAGTTATTTATTTATTTATTTCAAATTAAATATTAAAACAACATTTATAACTCAATTTCTCTGTGAAATGAATTCTTTTAAGCCTTTTTTGTTTTCTTGATGAGGATTTAGTCTTGCTAGGAATATGAATTATTAATCTACATTGATACTTCACCCTAAATCCGTTCAGTACGTTCAAGCCTTTAATATCTTAGTTGGTCATTTGAATACGGTGCAGATATTTATCCAGACAGGATATCCTCTTGACTTGCCATCAGGAAGTTTGGGAAGTTACTGTATATACGGGTATCACATGGTAAGTGTGTTTAAAATTTTGACTCTGTGAATAGGAGAGCAAGGGTGACATATGCCCTAATGAATGCAATGTGCAACGTTTGATCATGCTTTCTTGATAGTCTTTTCTCTTAACATTCATATATTCTGATCGTTGAAATGCTGAGATCCATTTGATGTTCCTGTTTGCAAAATCTTGATGGATGCAACACTTTGTCATGAAATAACCTCTGCATCACTCTGGTGGTAAACTGTGAAACTTGAAAAATAGAAGAAACTTTTGGAAGTTGCCACTGTCATCTTTCCTTCATCATTCAGAGAAATGATAAACCAACTTGAGATCACTATGGTGGTGAAATATTGGATTAAGTTGGTTTATTTGAGTCTTACAATTTTAATCATTTATTTGAATCTTACATCTCATAAGTAATATATTTATCTACATATTTTATATACTTATATTTAATATAAAGATTACCACTATTATTTCTATTATCATTCTCTTTCACCAACTAGTCATGTAATATTTTATGTGCAGAATCGCCCAATGAGGTATTTACTGTATTTGTGAATTGTTCGTAACATGTATCCGGTTCAAGTGATGATGTTACCTAGCTCTTTCTTGTTCTAAATAAATATAGGTTCCACTTCCAAACTAAGCTTGTTCTTTATGCTATTTGGGCTCATTGAGTTTTTATACTTATCTTATTCTTTAATGGTTTATTGATTTTCATCTTTAGCCTTGCTCAATGGGGTTTGCTACTGGTGGGAGAACTTTCTTCCTATGGGGTGGATGTATGATGGTGAGTAATCTCCAATCTTGTTCTATATTATCCATGGATATATTGTATACTTTTCTTACTTTCTTTTATTGTTCTCAAGATGCATGCAGATGATTTTCGGAAAGACAATTTTGGTGTGGTCTCCGGACTGCGTGATGGTGGATATTCCGATGACATGACACTGGCTGCCATATCAGGTAATTCCTGTTCTGCTAGCTGTTCTATACAGGAAAGTGAGGAAACTTGCAAATAAATGATGTAACATTTTTTTTTTCATCTTCTTATTGTATATGTTATTGCATTATGAATGGTCTGAGATAATAGTGTTGATATGTCAGCTTTTCTTACCAAACTTTCCAGGAAATTATAAGAGGCTGATCACATCTGCACCTGTTGCTCTCTTTCCTCATCCTCTTGCAACTGACCTTAATTTTGGAAGGTTTGATATCTGTTGTAAGTTTGTTGTTAGCTATGTTTCTGTTTTCAAGAGCTTTCTAACCGTTTACTTCTTCTAATATAGGTACTGGAATTACCTAAGGAAGCAAACATTTGTCCTGGAATCATACATTTCAAAGGTTAATTGGATCATGAACCGTGCCTTGTTTTATTTTCACTGTTCTGTGTCATGGGGATATGTCGCACCATACTTCATGGCTGTGATCCATGTTGCTGCTTCACTTCGGATCCATTATACAGATTACACCATCGAGGAAGCAAACTTTATTTCTGGTGGTGAGTACAATTGCTTTACTTTATTAGGTCTGTTGATTTAAGTGAAGATGCAGGGTTTCTTAAGCATTAGTGTCAAACCAAGCAATTAAAGATTCTATGAACTTTTGAACTTTACTCGAATCAGATAAATATGTTCTTTGTAATAAACAGATATAGGCTTGGCTATTTGCATTTCAGCACCCATAAAGCTACCAATAATTTGAAAGCCAGTGCAATCTATACCACAGTACCACTCACCACAACTTGTGGGTAATGTGCAAATTGTGAATACATGCAGACTATGTTGTGGCTGGATCCTGATAAAATGCTTACTTTGTTTTATCATAATATCTAAGCAACGCAACTTTAATTGCATATCTAGTGACCATGCATAGTAATTCTTGAGGCTTTTGGTCATTTTTTTCCAGGGATTCTATTGGCGGGCTGCTTAATTGTTTGCACTGTTATTGAACTGCTTTCTATGTGGAATTTAACAAGGGTTGAAGTTCAATTATGCAACATGTTATCTCCTGAGGCATCCCCACTATCACTTGCTTCATATAATTGGTTTTTGGTAAATCTTTCCCCTTTACATCTTAATACTAAGCTTATGGTAATGTTTTTTTTTGGCAATACTTTTTATTTAATTTGTGTCCATTTGGTGAAGTTTGTGATTTGGGAAAAGAAAGAGGATAGTTGTTTCTAAGATTGATAATGAATTGTTTTTCAGATGTATCAACTTCAGCTTAATGTCATTTTGGGTCTCTTAATCCTGATAACAATTACAGATTGCATGTAATAGGGTTTTTCATTAACAGAATGTAACTATTCATTTTTACTTTCTTTATGGATGCCTTGGAGCATAAAAAATTACAATCATCACTGAAAATTGTAACTTTTGAAGCACTGGGATCCATGATAATTTTTTCAGTACTTCATTTCTGATACTTAATAGTCTCTAAGAAGTAACAAAACTCTTATGTTTAACTTGATAAGAGTGTTGTTAACATGTTTTTATTGATTATGAAATTTGTTTGCTTCAAAGGTTAGCAGAAGAACGAAGTTGAAGGATGATAGAATTGTTATGATTTGGATTAGTTAATTTACACTAACCTATATGCATTTGATGTTTTATCTGACAGGTATTCATTGCATTTCTTGTGGACAACTTCTTATACCCTATCTCTGCATTCAGCTCTCACTTTTCACAATCTATCAATTGGTCAGGCATTATATATCACTTGAAAGATGGGAAGATAAGTAAGGTATGTAATTATGCTCTTTGACCTACTTGACTGGTTTGGCGTTGTAAAAACTGCCACTTTATGCTGTAAAGAAATTTTCGATAGAACCAACAAAGTGCTACTGTGTTTATGCTATCTTCTTTGTATCATTGTTGTGCAATTTGTTTATTGAAACCAAGTCTTGTTCTTGTACAGATTGACAGAGGCAAGGATATTGGCCCAAAATACACAGATCTTGGAGGAAAGAATCTCGGGGTAAAAGGATCTCCACCTAAAATACCATTCATTAGCTCTTTGGCAAAAAACTTAGCACAATGGCGACAGCCAAAGAAGTACGATATCTTAGACTAAATTAATTCTTGGGTTGGGATTTAGCACCCTCCATGAATTGCTTGTCCAATTTCTTCATTATTTGGTTCTTAATGCTCTTAGGAACACTGGCCTCATACTTCTTCATTTAAACAGTGAATTTGATTCCTCATCACCTGTCTTCATTTAAACAGTATTGACCTACCGTGTAATTTTTTTCTTCCTAATTTCAACATGACATGAGCTGAAGATATATAATAGTAGAGTTTTGAGTTTGGTGTGTGTTTTAAGTTCTTGATACAGTAGAAAAAAAAAGGTTTTCTGGTATGAGTAAATGTTGTTGGCATAAATGTGTCATGCTTGTTTCAGTCATATATACCAATTTAAACAGAAAATCTAGTAGCTAAAGAAGGATGGGAATTATATGAGTTGAGTAATTAAAAACATCTCAAACCCTCGTGTGTTATATAATAAGAAGAGCATCATCTCCCACAAAATCCTGGTGTTTACACTTTGATGGACAGATAATGGTGGTTTTAAGATTCCAAATACATCAAGAAGAATATGACAGCTTAATTGTTGATAGATGATCGTATAAAAGTCAAAAAAGTAAGAAAATCATATATTCTTGGCCGAAAGTGACAATATTTCTAGTGGCAAAAACATTCCCCCAAAACAATACAATATGTCAGAGTTTCACTTTTCTTTCCCCTTTGATTGAGCTCTTTAACACTTACTAATTATGCTGTTATTCTCTTAGCCCTTTTCCCTCTCTTCTTATTGATTCGTTTTCTTCAGTTCATCCCATCAGAAGCAATTGTACCAAAACCGAAACCCGAATTCCTAAACCATGAATTGGTGTCGAAAAAGCCATACCAAACCAAAATCTCCAATCAACCAACCTTCAGAAAGCCATGTAAACCACCAGGTTTTGATGCAAATCCCAGACTGCACAGTCCACTTGATGGACGAAGGAGAAGCCGCTGAGATTGCAGGACCAGGTGACCTTACCATACTCCGCGTCACAGACAATAGTCTCTCTCTCGCCATCACTATCAAAGTAGGAGACGATCTCCAGTGGCCACTGACTAAGGACCAGCCAGTGGTGAAGCTGGATGATCTCCACTACTTGTTCACTATCCCTGTAAATGGTGGTGATCCTCTGAGCTATGGAGTTAGATTTTCCAAGCAAAGCAAGGGAAATTTGGGCTCTTTTGACTCATTTCTTCAAGAAAATTCTTGCTTCTCTTGTCCCTTTAAGAGTTGTAGTTGCGGCATCGATTGGAAGGAATTTGCACCCAAAGTTGAGGATTATAACAATGTTTTAGCCAGGGCTATTGCTGGTGGAACTGGACAAATCATCAAGGGATTATTCATTTGCAGCAATGCTTATACCAACCAGGTTTTTATCTTTCTTATTATAAAAATGTAGTTTAAAATTTATGAGCAATTTTCTAGCTAGTTATAAAGATGTACAAAGTACAGGTTCAGAAGGGTGGGGAGTTGCTTATAAATGAGGCCAAAGAGGATAAGAAGGAAGTAAATGGAAAGGCCAAAACCCAAATTCCATCACAAAGAAATGGAGGTGGAGGAGGAGCTAAGAAGAAGAGTGCCCTCAACAAGAATCTTAAGAGGTAAACAAGCTAAGACCAATAATGGAGTAGAGGTTATCATTGTATTGGTTTTTGTTAGAAATTGAGGACTACTATATTTGCAAATGGTACTCAATTTTATGTATACAAAAAACATGAACATAAGCAAATTACATATAAAAATGCTAACTTAAACTTAGCCTTGACTATTAAAGACCCAAAAAACGAGAGATATAAACTCTATGAAAGAAACAACATTTCCAACAGTTTGTACAATCCATGTGGGTTTTGAATCTGGTGAAGGGTGAGAAAGCTGTCGAAACTAACTGAGAAGATGAGCAAGGCGATGTTGGATGGACTAGGAGTGGCCTCAGGATCAGTGATGGGGCCATTGGTTCGATCCAAAACTGGGCAAGCCTTCTTCTCCATGATGCCAGGAGAGGTTATCTTGGCTTCTCTAGATGCTATTGGTACGTATGCTCGTTTATATGGTTTGTTTTAAATAAGTACCAATTCAAATGCTGAATTTTGGTTTTGTTGTGTGAGCAGATAAGATGTTGAATGCAGCTGAGGCAGCAGAGAAACAAGCTCTTCAGGCCACCTCAGAGGCGACAGTGAGAGCCGTCTCCAACAAGTATGGGGAGAACGCGGGAGAGGCAACAGGCCACGCCCTCGCGACAGCTGGACACTGTGCAGGGACTGCTTGGAATGTATTCAAGATCAGGAAGGCTATAAATCCTGCTTCTTCGGTATCCTCTGGACTAATCAAGAGCTCCCAAACGCTCAGGAAATCAAAGCCCTGACATTTAATTTGGTTGCATTGATTAAAAAAAGTCACTTTTGTTGTAACCTTTTTAATTGAGACTAGTTGAACTCTTCACGTCATGACTATAACTCAAATTTTAAAATTTATTTTTAGTATAAATATGATATTTATAAAAAAATATAACATTGCATTTAATATAAGTTGATGTGAACGTAAAAAAATAAGATTATTTTTTATATTGATATTAAAATAAATAACAATTGATTATTATAAAAGGCAAAATAATTTACTTACTAAAAAGATAATGTATAATAAATAAATTTGATTAAAAAAGTTAATATATTCAAAATTTTGAAAGTATAACAAATAGAAACTAATCCCATACTCCTATAAAAGATGATAATAACAATAACATCAACACCATTGCCAACAAGTCCCGCTCCGGCAAAATCTAAGGGGTGAAGATTGAGGAACCCATAGTCTGAACATGTTAGGAGGATGCGTCCGAAAGACCTAAAGAAAATTGAAATTTAGATGTGAAATAATAACTAAATTTATTTAAAATGTACCATAATTGATATAGGAGTTATATCTATCTTAAAAATATTGTACAAAAGTTAATGAACATGAAAATACATCACAAAATCAAAAGATAAAAATAATTTAATTATTATAACAGATAAAATATAATGAATAAAATTTATACAATATAAATTATCAAGTTATGATTCATCCGTTCTTATTGCTTGAATATAATTTATTTTAAAAAAACTAAAAAAACTAATATTAATTTATTTAAATAATATTATATAATATGATTTTTTAATATAAAATTTATTTTTTAATTAGCCCTTCGAAAATCAATTATTTTTCACACTATTTGCTCAATCTTGGGGAAAGAAAAAACAGCCCGATAGGCGCCACTCATTTGAAAAAGTTTCAAAGAATAACGAATAAAAAAAGAAAAAGAAAAGTGAAATACTAAAATTTTAAGAACCGTTCCCTCGTCAAACCCTATTTTCCGTCCCCTGCTCCTCCGCATTTCTCCCGCCGCTTCTCTGCCGGCCGTTCCCTCGTCAAAAGTCATCCGACTATTTAAATGTACACTTGAACAGCAGCCCAAGTTCCTTCAACTGATAATCACCCCTAGGAACGTGAACGAGAGAGACTCGGGACGGAACGACGGACTTGGGAGAAAGAATTCTTCACCGCCAGCATATTATCTCTGCCTCGTCAAAGTCCACAAAATTCGTCTCCAAAAGTGATCGGTTTGAACTTCTCGTTCTCAACTGAATTTTCTCTGCTAATGTTTTTATGTCAACCGTGGTTCTACTGTTTTTCTCAATTGATAAAGATCCAAAATTTCACTTGTTTTGTGCCGCTGGCGTCCGGCTGAGCTCCCGGACGCCGGCGAGGGCGGTCGCCCCCCACGCGCCCCCGCTTCTGGCGGCTTATATTGATTCATGTAGTTTGGACCCTGAAGCTTAAATTTGGTGCCTTTAACAGGTGAAGGTTGATATCAATGGCAGCTTTTTCAGAGTTGGCAGGCTCCGAGTTTTTGAAATCTCAACTTCTCAAGGTCTTTCTCAAAATCTGATGAGGTTCCCTTTTTCAAATTTGTCATTTTTCCTGATGTTTTACCCTTTATTAACTGATTACCGTTTGTGCAGGGTTCTGGCAGTGGAGGCAAACTGATTTTGCCTCAAATCAGTCTTAATGGGAAAAGCAGCCGGCGTCAAGTTCGAGTGACATCTAGACGTTTTTCAAGCCGATTTCATGGCGTTACTGGTGAGGGAGCTGTTTCTGCTTCAAGGGGTTTAAAGGCAGTGGTTTCAGGGGATTTAATCACTTCACTGGATAAGGAATTTGTAAAGTCTGCTGAAGAAGTTATACACTTCTTCAGAATTCCCTTGCTCCAGGATTCTGCAACTGCTGAGTTGCTCAAATCCGCCCAGATAAAGATTTCAAGCAACATAATTGGTCTAAAAACTGAGCAGTGCTTCAATGTCGGGTTGGGAGCTGAGCTTACGAGTGACAAGTTTGCAGCGCTGAGGTGGCTCCTTGGAGAGACGTATGAGCCAGAGAATCTGGGGAATGAGAGCTTCCTGGATAGGGAGAAAATGGAAGAGCGCAATGCTGTGATTGTTGAGGTTGGGCCCAGATTGTCTTTCACCACGGCCTGGTCTACTAATGCTGTGTCTATTTGTCGGTCTTGTGGGTTAACTGAGGTGGACCGCATGGAAAGGTCTAGACGATATATGCTGTTTGTTAATGGTGTATTGCAGGATCACCAAATTGATGAGTTTGCTGCCATGGTTCATGATCGTATGACGGAATGTGTCTACACTCAGAAGCTTACTTCTTTCGAGACGAGTGCAGTTCCTCAAGGAGTCGAATTTGTGCCTGTCTTGGAAATGGGAAGGAAAGCCCTTGAAGAAATAAATCAGAAAATGGGTCTTGCTTTTGACGAGCAAGATTTGCAATACTACACAAGGCTTTTTAAAGATGATATCAAAAGAAACCCTACTACTGTTGAGTTGTTTGATATTGCACAGTCAAATAGTGAGCACAGCAGGCACTGGTTTTTCACTGGCAAAATGATAATAGATGGAAAGCCCATGGATAAGACTCTGATGCAGATTGTGAAGAGCACTCTTAAGGCAAATCCAAACAATTCTGTAATTGGTTTTAAGGACAATTCGAGCGCCATTAAAGGGTTCACTGTGAATCAATTGAAGCCTGTCAAATCTGGTGTAACTTGTCCATTGGATATAAGCAAGCGTGACCTTGACATTTTATTTACAGCTGAAACCCACAATTTCCCATGCGCTGTAGCTCCTTACCCTGGAGCAGAAACCGGTGCTGGTGGTAGAATAAGGGATACTCATGCAACCGGAAGAGGGTCATTTGTTGTGGCGTCTACAGCTGGTTATTGTGTGGGTAACCTTAACCTTGAAGTTGCTTATGCCCCGTGGGAAGATCAGTCCTTTAGCTATCCATCAAACTTGGCCCCGCCTTTACAGATCCTTATTGATGCTAGCAATGGTGCATCTGATTATGGTAACAAATTTGGAGAGCCGTTGATTCAAGGATACACTAGAACTTTTGGGATGAGACTTCCAAGTGGTGAGAGACGAGAATGGTTGAAGCCTATAATGTTTAGTGCTGGTATAGGTCAGATTGATCATGGCCACATTACAAAAGGCGAGCCTGAGATTGGAATGTTAGTGGTGAAAATTGGGGGTCCTGCTTACCGTATAGGGATGGGAGGAGGAGCTGCTTCTAGTATGGTTAGTGGTCAAAACGACGCTGACCTGGATTTCAATGCTGTTCAGAGGGGAGATGCTGAGATGGCTCAGAAGCTGTACCGTGTTGTTCGTGCTTGTATTGAAATGGGAGAAAAGAACCCGATTATTAGCATCCATGATCAAGGTGCTGGTGGTAATTGTAATGTTGTTAAGGAAATCATTCATCCTGAAGGTGCTGAGATTGATGTGAGGAAGATTGTGGTTGGGGATCACACCATGTCGGTTTTGGAAATTTGGGGTGCTGAGTACCAGGAGCAAGATGCAATACTAGTGAAGCCTGAAAGCCGTGGCTTGCTTCAATCAATTTGTAATAGAGAAAGACTCTCAATGGCTGTGTTAGGAACCATCAATGGCAAAGGCCGAATTGTGTTAGTTGACAGCTCTGCTAAGGATTCTCCTCCAGCAGTGGATCTTGAATTGGAGAAAGTTCTTGGTGATATGCCTCAGAAACAATTTGAGTTCCATAGAATAGTTCCTCAGCTGCAGCCTCTTGATGTTGCTCCTGGAATTACAGTTCTTGATTCTCTAAAACGCATATTGAGACTACCATCTGTGGGTTCAAAGCGGTTCTTGACAACCAAAGTGGACAGGTGTGTGACTGGGCTCGTGGCCCAGCAGCAGACGGTGGGCCCGTTACAGATTACACTTGCTGATGTGGCAGTAATTGCCCAGACGTTCAATGATTTTACTGGAGGAGCTTGTTCTATTGGAGAGCAACCTATAAAGGGTTTGTTGGATCCGAAGGCTATGGCAAGATTGGCTGTTGGGGAAGCGTTAACGAATCTGGTGTGGGCAAAAGTTACGTCTCTTTCTGATGTCAAGGCTAGTGGTAATTGGATGTATGCTGCTAAGCTTGATGGTGAAGGAGCTGACATGTATGATGCAGCTATGGCTCTTGCTGATGCTATGATTGAGCTTGGGATTGCTATTGATGGTGGGAAGGACAGTCTCTCTATGGCAGCTCGGTCTGAGAATGAGGTGGTCAAAGCTCCTGGGAATTTGGTGGTGAGTGCTTATGTTACTTGCCCTGATATCACCAAGACGGTCACTCCTGATTTGAAGCTTGGAGATGAGGGTGTTCTGCTTCATATTGACTTGGCCAATGGAAAACGTCGGCTTGGTGGGTCTGCTTTTGCTCAGGTATCTTTCTCTTTCTGTGTAATTTTACTTTTTTAGGCTCTGAATATATAAGATTTTGTATATTTCATATTTTGGTTAAATTGGGTTGTTTCATGCATGTGCTTGTGCGTCCATAGAAGCAGATTAAATTGCAACTCTGTATAGGACAACTAAGTCAGGGGGTTTATAAAGGGAAAATAAAAGCAAAAGCAAAACAAGTTAGTAAGAAAGAACTATAGAAATGCACATAATAATTAATAAAAATGGTTGGACCAGCAAACAAAGAGAAGAAGGTTCACAGAAGATACATGATGAATCGTGTTTGTCTATATTTGCTTCACAACTTCCTTCATCCATGTTGCTAGTCCAAATTCATATCACTATTTTTTTACTTTGTGTTTTTTAATCATGATTTAAAATTCTCAGGTTCTTGAATTCATGTGTTTCTTGTATGTTCCACTGTTTTCATATCTTGAACTACCTTCATATAGGTATTTATCTTTTTTTTTTGTTTTGACTTACTCATTTTTTTCCACCTGTTTCATCAGACTTTTGACCAAATCGGTAATGAATGCCCCGACGTTGATTCTGTTTCCTACTTGAAGAAAGTGTTCAATGGAGTTCAAGAGCTTCTAGAAGAAGAACTGATTTCTGCAGGCCATGATATCAGTGATGGTGGATTCCTTGTAACTGTCCTTGAGATGGCATTTGCTGGGAATTGTGGAGTTGAGCTGCACTTAAACTCCCAGGGAAACGGCCTCATGAACACATTATTTGCTGAAGAGCTCGGTCTAATCCTCGAGGTTAACAAAAATTCACTAGACCTCGTACTTGAAAAGCTGCAGAACAACCAGATCTCCGCTGACATCATTGGAAACGTCACTTCCACACAAACAATACTCTTAAATGTTGATGGGGTCACTCACTTGAATGAAAAAACCGCTTTCTTGAGAGACGAATGGGAAGAAACCAGCTTTCACTTGGAGAAACTCCAAAGATTACCATCTTGTGTGGAAGCCGAGAAAGACGGGCTGAAAACAAGACACGAACCATCTTGGTCGCTGTCTTTCAAGCCATCATTCACTGACAACAGCTACTTGCATTCGACATCAAAACCGAAGGTGGCTGTGTTGCGTGAAGAAGGCAGCAACGGAGACCGAGAAATGTCAGCAGCGCTTTATGCTGCGGGTTTTGAGCCATGGGACGTTGCAATGTCTGATCTTCTCAACGGCGCCATCTCTCTGAAACAATTCCGTGGGGTCGTCTTTGTAGGCGGATTTAGTTACGCTGACGTTCTTGATTCAGCCAAAGGCTGGTCAGCTTCGATTCGGTTCAACCGCCCGCTTCTTGAACAATTCCAAGAATTCTACGCCCGTCCAGACACTTTCAGCCTCGGCGTCTGCAATGGATGTCAGCTCATGGCCTTATTGGGCTGGATCCCGGGCCCCACGAGCGGGTCTGAAGTCGGGGACCCATCACAGCCAAGATTTATACACAACGAATCGGGCCGATTTGAATGTCGGTTTACGAGCGTGACCGTCAAGGACTCGCCTGCAATAATGCTCAAGGGAATGGAGGGGAGTACATTGGGTGTGTGGGCGGCTCATGGAGAAGGAAGAGCTTATTTCCCCGACAAGGGTGTGTTTGATGATGTTTTGAATATGGGTTTGGCGCCAATTAGGTATTGTGATGATGATGGGATGGTTACTGAAGATTACCCGTTCAATCAAAACGGGTCGCCTTTAGGGATTGCTGCGGTTTGTTCGCCTAACGGTAGGCATTTGGCGATGATGCCTCATCCTGAGCGGTGTTTTATGATGTGGCAGTTTCCGTGGTATCCGAAGCATTGGGATGTCGAGAAGAAGGGACCTAGTCCATGGTTGAGGATGTTTCAGAATGCAAGGGAGTGGTGCTCTTGAGACTCCATTATTGGAAAACTCTTCTTGGTTTGTGGTTCTGAAGTTTAATAAGTTCTATGGATACTGTTTTGCTTAAAATGGGTATTGTATACTTCTTGGGATCGGTGGAAACCATTTTGCTGTTTAATTTCATCCTCTCTTTTAAGCAAAGAGTGAACATATATTACCAGAAATCCTGACAGAGGGCTTGAAGATTCCAAATGGCATCTAATCTAGCATGACACAGGACTTGAAGTCCTGAATATTAGACCTTTAGTCTATTTAGTTTGCTATCTTTGTTGGTTTCAAGATTCCAAATGCACCAATCATGCATACGACATTTATGATTTATGACAGCTTTTTTCTCCTCTTCATTTTGATAACTACTCTTCAGGTCATCCACATAGCTTTTGTTTCCTTTCTGAGCGTTATATCTGACATTCTGACATACTATTTCCTTTCAATAGTAGGTTATAGATGAAGAATTCATTACTTTTTTCACTACAGCTTGACTGAAATTATAAATATGAAAGCTATATTAACTTAATTATTCAAACTTACCTGACACTAACAGCTAACAAAAACATGAAATGCTATTCTTAGAAGATATTTTAATGCAGGTGGTAATTTGCTAACGAATTCATAAAAGGGTTTTGCTATTAAGATTCCTAAAATGAAAACTAATATAGATAAGATTTGTAATCTTTAAACTCAATCTTTTAATTATATCAACAATATATACAATTTTTCTTTTAAATTTTCCCTAATTATACTTCGTATTAACAAATCAAACTACAAAACTAACCATTTTTTCTCTTATATAATATCGATAGCTACTAATATTTTTTCCACCAAAAATACATATCTATTTTTTCCATTTAAATTCTAATACTAAATTTTTTGTAAATAATTTATGCAGGGGCGAAACCGGGAATTTATTTTGAGGGACCAAAATCTTTCCGATATAGCTAAAAAAAAATATTTTTAAAAAAAATACGGAATACTGAAAAATAATTAAAGACCTCAACCAGAATAACCACTTTTTAAATCAAAGAGATTGCCTGTGGGAGTCGAAACATATACCTAATGGTATTACATCCTATCTTATTAACTAGTTGCCCGAAGATACTAGAATAACTATTTAAAATATGCATTCATATTTTATTATACGATACTCAAATATTTTAATTAATATAACCTATTCTGTTGAATGACTCAGTTCAATTACAATACGAAAATATGAAATTTAACAAAACATAGAAGTATTTTGACTATACAAATGACATGTAAAAATAGTTTACATAAATCTAATTTTCAAATGTTCATAACTTTTTGCATAGATATCGGATCAAGGTGTATAATATATCAAGTCAAAGCTCTCGACGAAAGGAAAACATATACTAAAAAAATTTGCATTTGGGGAGGGGGGAGGGAGGCAGGGCCACCTCCTGCCCCCATGTAGTACCGTCACTGAATTTATGATTATAATTATGACATAATTCTAACTAATTTTATGAGAAAGCATAAAATTTTAACTAATAACTCAATACTTGAGCAATTTTAATTAACAGACTTTAATACACAATATCATGAAATTAATGGTGTGAAAATTATTTATGAAGTTAAAATCAAAATACTTATTACGTAAATAAAAATTGAAGCATTATCAGTAGAGACTATAGTATACATGATAATTTAAGATACATTATGTTTATAATTTGCGCAAAGAAAAAAATTATAACATAATACATTCTTTACATAAATGGATTAAAGAATATTAATTAATTTTTAAAATAATTTTAGTAAGTAGTTAGTTAGGAAAAATATATTGTTTGAGATATTTAAAAAATTTGATTCTAAAAATTATTAAATTTATCTACTAATTTCTATTTTAGGACTCTATTATACGAGTACTCTCTTATTTTGATTGGTCCACTTAGAAAAGATAATGAGATTTAAGTAAAAATAATTAAAGTAAAATATATGATTTACCTAAATTGGAAAGAAGATAATTTTATTTTTAATTCTTTCCACGTCTAAATAATTAAAGTAAAATATATGATTTACCTAAATTGGAAAGAAGATAATTTTATTTTTAATTCTTTCCACGTCTATCCAAAAATCTATCTTCGTTGTTTTTTTGGTCGAAAATTTATCTTCGTTCTTTAACAAACACGAACTTCACTTGACTGATAAATATCGAGCCGTTGCCGTTCCCGTCGACATCGAACTTGTCAAGTCTGGAGATCAATCCCACACATCCGGATAATTTCCGGTTGAGATCTTCGGTCTTCCTCAATGTGTTGGCTTGATTGAAAGATTGCTCAACAGAAATTTATTGGATATTTTTAACAAAGATATGATTAATTTAAGAAGTCTTAAAGTGATTTTAAATATATTTTTACATAATACTGTTATATTTTCCAGGTGGCCCAATCAAAATAAGGGAGTACAATACCCAAAAACCCTTGTGTTTGTTGAGATCGAAAACTCAATTCGCAGAAGCCGCTATGGAAGGAGGACAAAGCATATATAGAACAGTGAGAGAGATAAAGAAGAGTGAAAATAGTCTGCTTTACAACACCCTTCGATCTATATACGAAGACTCCATATTCGTCGGAGAAATCTCACAGCTATGGCCCTCACTCCCTCTGCTTGCCAATCTCCGATGTGGGCTCTGGTATTCTTCCCGTTTTCACTCCACTTGTTACTTCAAATCCACCGACGGACATTGCAATAACTGGTCCTTTAACACCTCTCGCCTTAATCTCCACGTTGCCCTTCTCGCGGGTAAAACTTTTCCTCCTTCATTTGGGTTTATTGGATGTTACTGTACTTTTAAATCTGTTTTGAGATTTACCCTTGACGGGTTTTTCATGTGTTCTTCTGATAATTGCTACTGAGTCAAATTAAGTTGATTTTGTTTCAACTGGCAACCCAATTCTCCTTTTATGATGATTAAGATTAAGATTATGGTGAAGAAGCTGTTTATAACAGTGATTCTGCTCTTGGGTGGGGTGTGTTGGATAAGTGCAATGAAGAGCTATAGTGCATGTGTTGTATTTGTGCAACTAAAGTTCAGTTCTTTATCCTAATTTTTGCAACTTTTGCTATCTTTACTTTGGATTTTGCTATGTGATGTGAACTTAATCTGTGGTTTACTAGGATATGCTCATCAGTTTTTTAAACAGTGTATTCTTTTCTGCACCCTTCTTATCGTAGTATATGAATAATGATGCTATAGTCTCTATGATATTTTGGATGAAGATAGCATTCCTCTACTTGGTTACTCTCTATATAACTTGTTTTTTCATCTCTGATGGTTCTTATGATTGATTTTGCCATTTTACCTTTCAATTATATCCATGAATTGGCTAGGGCAGATAGGAGGATGTATAATAGTGGATTCGACCCGAAAAGGGAAGCGATTTCCTGATAGCATGTCCAGGACAATTCCCATTTGGACATGTGTACTAAACCGAGCCATCCGTAATCACCGAAAGTTGATGGATCAAAACAACTCCATAAAAAAGGATATAGTGAGTATATACTTCTTCCTTCTGCTGAAATTTTTAGTATTTCAATTCCTTTTCGTTTATAAGTGAGTAAATACATTGTATGAAAGTACATACTTTGAGATAGTGTAGGGCACAATTTATGCTTCTTTTTGTTGATTTTAGTTTCATAAAGTTTGTGTTGAATAGTGTATGGCACAATTTAACAGGATCCAAATATATCATACAAAACAGCAGCTCAAAACACAAGTTCTACTTCACTTGAATGGGACTGTTCCTTACACCTGCCTCTTTGGATCTCTAAAACAGAAAAATCATCTATCGAAAACCGTCTTGAAGAATGGACAAGAAACCTTGAATCAAGCGGTGCTGATATTGCATCCCTTTCAGAAAGCCTAAAAAAGCCTCTTCGGCCCTTATGGATTTCACAACAATCAGTTATCTGGTTAAATGAAGTCCCTGATCATGATTCTTGGGACTTCACTCCTATCATTCTTGTTTCAGCTTCCTCGTCTACTGGCGGCGTTTATCAGCAAAGGACAAGCTCTGAGTTTAGCTGGAGTTATATATCCGGAGCTGGAGATGATGAGGAAACTTGGGCTAGGGGCTTAACACCAGCCCTATTCTGGAAACATGCTTATGATCTTATAAGCATGGGTCCCGGTTTGTGTAACCAGAAAGTTGCTGAAATAGTTGAGAAAGATAGAGTGTATCGCGCTCAAAGGGGAGAGAATGCTCCTCAGATTAGTATCAACGGGAGTCTTTCTGCAGATAAAAATGCTGCTTTACCTTCTGAGTTTACACTCAATATTCAAAACAAATCTTCTGATGATGATTGTCTTATGTATTGGCTGGGATCAACCAATCTTGCTGTAGGATCAACTCGAGTTGGTGAGATATTTTCGGACTAAATTTATAGGTTCCCTTTTTTTTTTTTATGTATTTTACAGCAGTGCATAATGATTGCAAAAAAAGTTTAGAATCAGGAACCAACATATTAACTAGTGTTTCTTTAATTTACAGCTCCAAAAAACTAAGTACATTTTTCTTTATGCTTTATCTCTCTGCAGCTACCTCCAAACCTCAGGTTGATTGCATATTGAACTGCGACAAGGAGTTGATTGATGTTCAGGCTTCTTACACATATCTGCACCTTCCCACTATGGTTTGTATAGATTACAGTTTTGTTCTTTTCATGGATCTTTGATGTCTAGATTTAATTTTCTCATGAAGTATATACTCTTTCCTCTTGACCAGAACTCTAAATTTGACCGATTTTCCTTGCTGATCAACCTCCCTTCTTCTGTGAACTTTGCAAAGGAAAGCTTAAGCCAAGGAAAGAAGCTGTTGGTTTGCTGCCATGACGGTAAGATTATTCTCGACTGCTAACCTTTTTCGTATCAGCCTAGTATTGTAAGATGAAACTTCATAGTTGTAAATGATGTATCAGACGGGATTCAATGTCTTAGAAGTTTGCTGAATGATGTGTGTGCAGGAGAAGATATAAGCATTTGCGTGTGTTTGGCGATCTTGATATCTTTGTTTGATGAAGAAGGTAAATGAGAATCATGCCCAAGTAATTTTACTTCTTTTATATTATGTATACAATTTGTGAACTTCATTTTGCTGGTATGCGATCAGGGTCCTTTATTGATCAAAGTTCGTCACACGAGATACAGATAACCAAGTTGGACATGCGAAAACGGCTCGTGTATGTGTGCAAGTATGCAACGAATGCTCGCCCATCAAGAGGTAATCTGAAGCAAGTATTCAGTTTCCTTAACGGAGGAAGAGTTTCAGTTTGAGCTCATAGAAGGTTGATGGTGTAACCTATGATGTATACATGTTATGTATTTACATGTTTCCTTATATTCAGAATTCAGATACATAAATCTATTGAATGTACGGCTAAATGTATGTTACATAGAGAATTATGCTTATCTAAATTGGCAAGAATCTAATTGACATTGAAATTCTAGTCTCATGAAATATATGTGCTTAAGAACATGGAAATACAACAAGCATACTAGAACACAAAGGAAAATAACACTTCTAAGCGTGTACACAATGCGCAAAGGCGTACATTTACGCATGTAGTAAGACAAGTAACAAAAAAACTAAAAAACAATGAGAATCGTGCTTTCATTGAAAGGCGAAGTAGACATATAGCAAAGTTATGCAGAACTGGATAAACAATAGTAGGAATCACAATTACACCTGCATCTTTCATGTTTTTTTTCCCGCTTCATATACAGTTTTTCTGCCATATCCACAACCACTCAAAATGAAGGATTCATCTCCACAAGCCTGTAAAAACGGATCTGGGTTGCAATCAATTTCTCTAGTGTCAGCTCCTCGAGCGTTACAAACATATTAAAACCCGACAGACTAGCGGTAGCTTCATATGGCTGATCGGAGTTCCAACAGCCCAAAGCCTACGCTCAACTGTCTAGTTATTGTTCCTTGAATAATATGATTACTTTGATTAGTGGACTGTATGTACAGACACAAATCATCCAGCAAATGATGGTGATGATGATTATAGCGTCATAAAAGTCTACCTGTCATCATCAGCTTGCCTAGGTTGTTGGTTCCTTCTCCTAGACTTGAGATCAACAACAATAATTGAGATGTTATCTGAGCTGCTCTTAGCAATTGCCATCTCTCTCAGTTTATCAGCTGTGAACTGGGCTGGTGAGGGCCCACCAACCACCATGTTCCTCCTTCCCTTCCTTAAGAGTCGGCGTGCGTACATCCCCACCTCGTCATTGGACATGACTTCCCACAGTCCGTCACTTGCCAAGATCATGCATTCATCCTCAGCAGTTCTTGTTGTGAATGTGATCTCAGGCACTGGGATAACATACGGCCTCATATACCGATCACCTGAAATGGGTCAAAACAGAGACATACTTAGGGCTTGTTTGGCACAGCACATTATAATCACATTCATCCTCAGATGTAACTTTTAACTACCTTTTACCATAAAACCACACCATAGCTCAAATTTGATACAACTGAATGAAATTGAAGAATAGGTTAGAGAGAATAATACCTATGGCTCGCGACATTGCAAGAACTCCAAGAACCCTAGCACCGTTCCAATTTATGACTTTCCCGCCCTCTTTTTCAATTCTGTTAAATTCATCTTCTCTGTCAGGCTGTAAAGAAAAAAACCACCAACCCTTTAGTTGGATGAACTTAATTGTGTAAATGTAACAACAAGATTTCCCTTTTCTTGCAAACAAGGAATTTACCTTCTGATCAACAGTTAAGGGAATGGTCTGAGTTCCTCGGCAAAGCACAGCCCTGGAATCTCCACAGTTTGACAGTATAATTTGACAACCTGAAACAATGGCTACCACAGCAGTTGTTCCAACCATCTCATTGGCAATAGAATCCCTGAAAACCTCTTCATCAGCACTCTCGAATGCATTATGTAATGCCGTCTCCCACTTCCTACGCCATTCGTACCCATTAACCTCTTGCCTGTCCCATTCCTCCACTATAATTTGATGCATTCTTGCGGCACAAAAGTTAGCTACCTATGGAGAGTTTAAACATCAAAACATTTTCAGCACATTTGCAACTGGTGAAGACAAGTGTAAATGTACAGTTACTATGTCTGTGAAGCTCTTCTTAGTCCTTGTCTCCTTGATATATGATATTCCATTTCAATCAGAATAAGTGAATTACAAATAATAACAATTTAAACAATTAATAGACAAAGAAAATTGTCGTGTTAAATTGGAATAGGTCTACCATTCCCATCCCACGGGGCAGAAAGTGACGTTAGGACACCTGTCACCTTACAACCACACCGCCCTCATCACAATCCTATCCATTGTTTTTCTTCTTTTATTATTAGTAGTAGTGACACCTCACATCATTATTTCCTACCAAATTTTCCAAAAACAAAACTATGCTATTTCCTCCAATATATGTTTTACACGGCAAAGAAATATATGTTTATTTAAGCAACCACCACCAATACCAACAAGATTTAGTTCATTGGACTTGGTCAAGGCCACCAAAATAAATATCAATACTAAATTGTGACAATTCATAAATTTAAAAAAAAAACAAAAACATAAGAACATATACGCTCTTTTTTCACAAGAACATCTTCTACCTAAATAATGGGAAAGTCATAAATATTCTAATGTTGCTTAATAAAATAAATATTCACTCCTTGATTGTGGTCCCCATGTGCGCCATAAATCCTTTTCGTGAGAAAAAGTGGCCCCCATCACCCCCGGTCCTCCACCACCCCCTTACGTGTCATTGCATTAGTTTAATCGAGCATTGTTTTTTATTGCAGTAATATACCAATCAATGAATATAGAGCTCATGGTTTACATACCCCTAGAGAATCTCAATGCAAATTAGTTTGGATTTACAAAATTCCCAACGGAAAGAAATCAGATCATTATACTCATCCTCCCTATGTTGATTTTCCATGGATCTTAATTAGCGGCAAACACAGCATTGCATACATCATAATTGGAATGAATTTGAACCATCAATTGCTTGAAATACAAAAACCGAAGATTAAAATTGATTACCTCAGAGCCACCGTGGCCGTCGTAAACGCCGAAGAAATGGACGGGGGAGATCTGATCGGAGCTCCCTGAGCCAGGGGCCGTACAGCCGCCTACGTGGCCGCAAGCGCGAGACATGAAACCAGGCACAACGTTGAGCGCATCCTCCATCTCTCTCCTTCGCCCTATCACCGAAGTAGAACCCCAGCTAACCCTATCGTGTTTCCCCACGCACTTCTCCCGTGCCTGCGGATCCAAATCTCCGGCAGTAACCGGCTCCATGAGCAGCCGCGGCGCCACCGCCTCCGCCATCAGGTCCGCCGGATTCTCGCTGGATTCGCCGCTCGCCGAAGAAAAGTCACTGGAAGAGGAGGAACCAGAATCTTCAGAACCGGAAGGTAGGAAGGACAGGGAAGAAGTCGGCGAGGAAGAAAGGACGCCGGAGAAGCTTTTCGCAGGCTCCGGCAACGAGGATGAATCTCCGGGATGGAGATCTTTGCTATCGGCGGCTTCCATTCTTGATAGTCTGAGGATCTCGCATTTCATTCTCCAAGAAGAGGACAGAAAAGGCTTGATTTGGCAGAGCAAGAAAGAAAGAGGGGGAGGAGGGGAGAGGGGATAGAAAGAGAGGAGATTAAAGGAGGAGAGAAAACGAGTAATATAAGGACACGTGTTTCGAGTATGAAACCGTTGACAGGCGCTCGCTCGATTAATGTACAAGTCGCAGTCAGTTTCTTTTCTTTACTTTTTCCCTGTGAATTTATAGCCACGTGTCCTTCTACCTAAAATAAAAACTATACGCAAAAAATAAAGATGTAGAAAACATAGTAATACGGAGGGAGACGATCCAATCCATCGCGCTCTATTGTCGATTCAATGGACTCCTCTCGAGTTTTTTTTTTAGAAATAAGATAATACCCCCTCCGTCCCATAATATTTGTCAATTATTTTTTTGGGGCGTCCCAAAAAGTTTGTCCATCTTTTTAACTTTTCTCTTATATCAAATTTTTTTTACAATATTACCCCTATCTAATCTCACCTATTATTCACACTATCTAACCAAAAATATATATCAATACCTTTTTTATCCTTTCCTTTCTCTTTCTCTTTCTACCCATCTTTACCCATCACTATCACACACTCTCCCCTTTTCCCATTGGTTACTTTTTCTTCCTTTTCTTCATCTTTTTTTTGGTAGAAGGAGAGGCGGTACTCTCCGACTCCTCAAGGGAACGTTTTATTAATAATAAAAAATGGGCTAAGTAGTCATCAAACGGGGATAGCTCGACCCCTAACATCATCATAAAGCAGTAATTTAATCCCCTCGGGAGGGGCACACAATACATGCAAACCTAACGGAAAAGAAAACGCACTAGACGCGAGGCAATCCGCAACCGAATTTGCCTCTCGGTACACATGACGGAACTGGATAATCCAATCCCTACTAAACAAGCCTTGGCATTGAGTGACCAGGCTGAATAACGGATGACTCGTCTTCATCCGCGAATTAAGAAGGCCCACAACAAGCTGTGAATCGGATTCCACAATGACTTTCCGAAAGCCTTTGTCCCAAGCAATATGTAAACCATCACGAATCCCCCAAAGCTCCGCCATGGGAACGGAACACACACCAATGTTATGCACGAATCCACACAACCACTGACCATAGTGATCTCGAACGACTCCACCAGCAGTTGCCAAATTTCCACTTCTCACCGAACCGTCAGTATTCAATTTCACCCAGCCTTCATTTGGCGCAATGCACATAATATCCTGCACAAAATTTGAATGGACCGAATCGAAACGAGAGCACATACCTGTAGCAGCAACATAATCCTTAGCATAATGCTTTATGAACTCCGTCTTATTCGTTATCCGTTGTTCTTCCGCAAAAACTTTGGCATTGCTCCACCGCCAAATCCACCAAATTGCAACCGAGAAAATTGCATTCCAATCAATGTCGTTAACTTGACCTCTTTCCAAGATATTACCTCTTATCCATGACACAAAAGGAACTTGAAAAAAGGAAGGCATCAAATCAGTATTTAGCAATGAATTCCAAATATGCTTAACCATCGGGCAATCCCGGAACAAGTGTTCATAATCCTCGACAACTCCAATATCACTCGGACACCAGGGACAAGCATCAGCAGCCGTCAAATGTCTTCTCCGTCTCTCAGCGTTGGAAAGGACTCCGCCTCTACTGGCCAGCCAAACAAAGCTTCTCACACGCTCGGGCACAGTGAGAGACCAAACTTTCTTGTAGAAAGACTTATCCAGCTCATGCTGCTGAGTGTTCCCCTGCATTAGCTCAAAACCAGAGGCAACAGAATAGTTTCCATCAGACGAGAATCTCCAACAAATCGAATCCTCTTCACCGGACGTTTCGGGCATTAGCTCAATAGCCAATATTTTCATAAGCACAACAACAGGCAGCAAGTGAGAAAACAAACCCCAATTCCAACCCACACCATCAATCCAGAATTCTCTAACCGTGCCACGCAGCAACTCTTCAGCAACGACACCAGTAGCCAATCTAATTAAAGGTGTCTCCATAACCCATTCATCACTCCAAAATCGAATGGAAATACCGTCACGCACTAGGCATTTCACCCCTTTGGTGATCACCTCAGCAAGACCCATGCGTATCCCCTTCCAAATGTAGGAACAAGCCATGGATTGACCCAAAGCACAATCGACGTATTTTTTCTTGAGAACAGTACCCCAAATACCACCACCCTCCATGATAAAACGCCACCCGAGCTTACCAATAAGCGCGAGATTCATATCTTGCATTGTTTTAATACCGAGCCCACCAAGATCACGTGGTTTAGTGACCTCCTCCCAAGCCACTTTGTGCATTCTTCTTTTCTCCACACTACTCCCCCAAAGAAAGGCTCTATTGATTTTGTCAATTTCCTTACACACACCACTAGGAAGAAGGAAAGTGGACATTGTGTGAACCGGGAGAGAGGTTAGAACCGACTTAATCAAAGTCACACGCCCCGCGAAGCTGAGAGAATTTGCTTTCCAACCCGAAAGCCTCGTGTTAAACTTGTCAATCAGCTCCGTGAAGGTATCCTTATTAACCTTTTTGTGAAGAATCGGGAGCCCGAGATATTTCCCCAAGTCCTTAGTAACTTTGAAGCCACTCTCCTCCTCTAATTTCCGAACTAGTCTAGAATTTACATTTAGGGAGACAAATAACGTAGACTTCTGATTGCTAACCTTTTGGCCCGACGCCTTACAAAACATATCCAAGCACCTCTTAATCACTCTAATCTGCTCAATCGAAGCTTCCGCAAACAAAACTATATCGTCGGCAAAGAACATATGAGAAAGGCATGGTCCGTTCCTCGTCAGGTTAATCGGTTTCCAACTGCCCTCATCCACTGAATCTTTGATCAAATGGCTCAACCGTTCAATGCACAAAAGGAACAAGTAAGGGGAAATCGGATCCCCTTGACGAACCCCTCTAGAAACCGGGAATTGACTCGTAACTTCACCATTCCACAAGAGTTGCATCCTAGGGGAAGTCACACAAGCAACAATCCATTGAACCCACAACTCGGGAAAACCAGCAATGCTAAGCGTGGATTCAATGAAATCCCAACGAAGACGATCGTAAGCTTTTTCGAGATCAAGCTTCAAGACCATCCAACCCTTAGTACCTCGCTTTTTCCTCATGGTGTGCACCACCTCCTGAACCACCACAATATTGTCCATAATCATCCGACCCGGAAGAAAGCTTCCCTGAGTTGGCCCAATAATGTCACAAAGAACTCCCTGCATTCTATTCACGAGGATTTTAGTTATAACTTTGTAAATCACGTTGCAAAGACTAATAGGTCGGAAATGGCTAAGGTTTTCCGGCTTATCATTCTTAGCAAGTAAGACTAACAAGGTGTCATTAACTCCCTCAGGCAGCTGCACAGTAGTAAAAAAATCACGGACAAAACTAATGACCGAGGCTCCCACCGTTTCCCAACATTTCTGAAAAAAACCCGGCTGAAACCCATCAACACCTGGCGATTTATACGAGCCCATGCATTTAACCGCGCCCCAGACTTCCTCAGCTGAAAAGGGGGCTGAAAGATTGCTATGCTTCTCAAAATCAATGCTCGGAAAACCATTCTCCACAGTCAGAACCGCAGGGTGCTGAACCCCCTCAACCGAGTACAAATTACGGAAAAAATCAATAGCCATTTTCTCAAGCTCCTCTTTCTGATCAATCCAAACTCCCTGATCATTCTTTAGACAATCCACCCGATTTCTCTTTCTTCTAATAAGAGTACAAGTGTGGAAAAAAGAAGTATTCCTATCCCCACACTTTAACCATTGTTCTCGAGATTTTTGGAACCACAAGATCTCCTCTTGCTCCAACGTTAGTTCAAGATCGTGTTGAATCCTCGCCTCTTTATCAAGAAGGGCAGCCGACACTGATCTATTAGGATGGCACTGTATTCGTTCAAGTTGCTCAAGCAAATCCTTCTTCCTCAAGTGAATGTTACCAAACACTTTTTTGTTCCACACAAGAAGATCTTTTTTCAAAATCGATAACGCCCCAGGTGTATCAAGCTCAACTCTCCAACACTTATTGATCTTCTCTTTGAACTCGGGATGAGTCATCCACGCAGCCTCACAACGAAAAGGACGCCGACTCTTATCATGATTCAACTCTGGTTTCAACGTGAGCAGCAGGGGATTGTGGTCAGAAGATAACCTCGGAAGATGTCTGACCCGCGCCTCGCTCCATCGAACACAACCATCCATATTCATAAAAACCCTATCCAATCTCTTTGAAACAACGGAATCCTTAGACAAACGCCTACTCCAGGTGAACCGTGGCCCTACAATACCGAGATCCACCAAACTTAACATGTTCTTCCAACTGTTGAACTTATCAGAATCACCATGAAGACCAACAGTACCTCCTTCTCTTTCGTGATTGAATAAAATACAATTGAAATCGCCACCCACAATCGTCGGCCCATTGATTCTCTTAATTTTTGACTCTAGCGTCGTCCAAAACGACACTCTACGATCAACTGATGGCGGACCATACACCACAAAAAGATTCACTGTAACACCTAAGTCATCAAAAACCGCATGAATGAAATCTCTATTACACTCCACAATGTTCAGATTCACTGTATTCGCCTTCCAAAAAAGCCAGACGCCACCAGCGAAGCCTATCGCTTCTACTCTCTCGTAGTCGGAGAAATCACGTTTGATCAGATGCTCATTCATATTTATTGAGAAAATCAGTGTGATTGCCTTATTAAAAAGTAAGTGATCATGTGTTGATCAGATGCTCATTCTTTCCGGGTAAGATTTCTTTCTTTTTGATTATGCTCTTTGTATTTGGTTAAATATATCTTTTGATGTTATATTGGAGGAAAATTGTTGAGATATCCCACATTTGAAATTGGGAACTACAAAGGCTAGTATGTAACCTAATGAGCTACTCCACCCATTGCCATATAGTTTTGGGTTGGAACCTTATTGGGTTTGTTTGCTAGGTCCGTTACACGCACGACCCCCAGATTGGCAGCCCACCAGACTTTATCATGGTATCAGAGCAGGTTGCGGTGTGGGTTCATTTCCCGGAGTCTTCGGGCTTGCCGGCTACATGGGCCCATTCAGGTAGTCCGCCCGATATAGGAGCGACCGAGTCCCAATAGTGGCGGTTCGTGAGCCTTGAGGGATTTATTTGGAATTGTCGGGCATGTAAGCATATTCAAGCAGCCCACCCAATATAAGAGCGGCCGATCCAATTGGGGCGGTTCGCTAAAGCCTTGGGGGATTCTATCCAAGTGTCAACTGGCCCGGGTAGTTGCACTTGAGGGGGCGTGTTGAGATATCCCACGTCTGAAATTGGGAACTACAAAGTCTAGTATGTAACCTAATGAGCTACTCCACCCATTGCCATATGGTTTTGGGTTGGAACCTTATTGGGTTTGTATGCTAGGTTCGTTACACGCACAACCTCCAAATTGTCAGCCCACCGGACTTTATCAAAAATGTGCTAGGACTCATGTTTTTGTAACTATAATGTGGTGGTTGTGGAAATGGAGGAATGCCCATGTGTTTGATCAAGATGCTTTTTAAGGAAATAGGATGGAGTTTATTCGCCAACGGGTGGGAGACTACTATTTCACAGTGTATCCGCTAAGAGAAGAGGACAAGCAAAGAGGGGAACAAAGGAGTTTATCTGTTGGCATCGACCTGCTAAGGGTTTGTTCAAGTTGAATATTGATGGCTCCGTAAGGGATGAAAACTTAGCGGGTTCAACATGTATGCTACGAGATAGTGATGGGTTTTTGGTTGTGATGGTTGAGCATAACATTGGTTGCTGCACTGGCTGCACAATTCCCATGGTTGAACTTTGGGGTGTCCTGGATGGTAACTAGCGTGGGACAACGATTATAGGAGAGTGTGCTTCGAAATTGACTCATAGACTGTTGTGTAGTTTCTGAGCAAACCTATGGAGTGTTATTACCCCTTATTTAGTCTTGTATCTCAATGTCATGACTTACTTCGTAGGAATTTGGTTGTCCAATTCTGGTATGCATGTGTATCAGAAAGCCAATATTAATTGGAGCGGATTCTCTTGCTTCTTATGTTTTTTCGTTTAGTTAAGGAATTAATGTATTATTTGACCCGTCTGATGATGTTATTTCATTGTTTTCCTATAATGTTAAGGGTCGAACTATCCCTTGTTCAATTTCTACATAGCTTTTTTTTTCCTCTCTACTAAAATCTCCCCTTAAGGGGGCAAAGAGTTTTACCTCTTTTTCAACCAAAAAAACCAAACAAGAGGAAATGAAAGATGCATTGATTGCGCGTAATCCACTAGTCCACGGCTCCACGCCACCCATGCCAAAGGCAAGAATCCAGTTAAACCATCTTTCCCCTTATTATCGAGCACCATCATTACGATTTCAATCGGGCAATCCATAGTTATGTAGTTGAGAAACAACGTCAGGGAAGAAGCACACCAAACATGTGTCGCATCTGGGACATTTGAACAGGGCATGTCAAGAAGTATTTGATGATTCCTATGTAGTCGAGTAATGGTCTACATTCACAATAATGTTGCGTCGCTAAAAACTGGTTTTGACACATAATAATCTGGATAGGAAATGCCAAGCAAAGGTCCTTAATTTTGAGAGAACATTCAAAGACTAGGTTAAAGGCTAAATACTAGAATTGCCAACATAGTAGTTTTTAAATTATACACTCATTTAAAGTATAATCTATAGTTTTTATGCGCTCGTACATTGATTTTTTTCCTTTTTCACTTATGTTTTAGTTGATCTAAATTCAAAAGCACAATATACACAAAAAATGAAATAAAAAACCCTACTTATGAAAATCTAACATTCAAATTTTTAAATAAGCATATATTCCATGTGTCTATTTATAATATTATTATATTTAATGGCTCGACCTACCGATCCAAACTCAATGTGACGGTGTGACCCAATTTTTTTTTTGTAAGAAAAAACACACACTAAGAATTACAGTGTCTTTCATTTTTCCGATTTAAATGAACCAAATTGAAATTTCACAATTTATTTGAAATAATTGCGCTGTGGTAAATTATAAGTAAATTGGAGGTGAAATTGGTTGGCGTGAAGTTACTACTTACTAACATAAGCTTTATGATGACGTGCAATTAGAGTAAATTACCTAATCACTTAGCGTCAAATGAACCAAGAAAATACTACTAGTATCTTTCAAAGTGTATTAACATTTTATTCAAATCAAACACGTAAAATAAATATAAGAAATTTACTATGCAACGATAAAAATGAGAGCGCTACACAATGTTACAATTATAGCAGTATACAATTGTAGAGAGGCAGAGATGACAACAACACATAGGCGAAATCAGGTACGTGGCAGCAATCGGGGACGGGGACCCCACCATTAGGTAGTTTTTGACTTTTCCACAATAAAAAGGCACCCCCAATCATAATAATTCCTTTTTCTGCTAGGCAAGCCACCGGATCTAGACCGACCACGTGCAGATCGGACGGCTACAACTCATTCAAAAGCGAACAAGATTAGAATTTGGAATTGGAAGATGGAAGGCGTTCCACGGCAACAACAAGCAACGCAAAGTTATCGAGTACGGGCCAACACAGCGTCTTATGGTGGACCCACGTCCCCATCAACGTCGGATCCCGACAGCGGAATTCTTTTTTGATTCGATCAGTGACCAGACGCCTTTTATTGTAGCTCTTACACATATGGAGGGTGGACACGTTGACATCCTAGCGGGCCTCACCAGTTTTGCGTTGTGAACGAGACCTACAATTCCAACTGGAAATGTGTTCCAGCTCAAATCAAGCATCCGTGACGTGCACAACTTTAGATATTTTTTTCCACGTACCCAAAAAAAAGAAGATTTTTTTGCACATTATATATGTAGTATTATTTATTAAGAAAATAGATTCGTGGTTATTTTGGATAAGTGAACATTTTAAAGTTCTTGGGGTTAGATCGATCGAGCTCTAAATGTTGTTAAAGTTAGGTTATTAGTAACATAAACTTTGACCCACTCCACCTAATTAAACCAATTAGGCACAATTGCACAAAGGAGTGTATGACTTGTTGAGTTCAACCACTTCTCAGCTGAATCCACTACGTGTCGAACATGAGTATGATGACTTTTTAATTTTGTATTATACGTGTCAATGCAATTAACCTAGATTAATTATTGAAAAGTCCACATTCTATTCTTAGATTGGTGATATAATAATTAATGGGTGATTGAACTCATCAAGAATCTTAATTAGACGGGTTTAGTCCTAGTAGCGTGACCCATACATATATGGACAATTAGTAGTGGGTTTAATTTAAGGTGGGTAGGGGGATGGCCCAACTTGTTTAAAACATCACATTTACAAGAAGCATTGATCCAAACCAAAAGCAATGGAAGTATGGACCTAGATATAAGTGCCTTCTTCACATAAGCTATGGACAGCCCAATAATGACTAAACTATATATGGGCATATACAACTTTCACAAGTTTGATTTTTGCAGCCCATCAAAATGATCCTAATCTTCAAAATCTATTCAAAAATTGTCCAGTCCACTAATGCCCTTGCCGGCTTTTGAAGATTATGCTGAATGTGGGAATTGCAAAGTACAATTATGCTGCTTACTGGGGTGAAGAATGAGTTGTGAGGGTGGTTGTTCGAGACCATCATGGAGCTTTGGTGGTGGCTGTAGTGACCCTTCTTCCTACATTAGTGGATTTGGATGCTTTGGAGGTGAGGCGGTGCTTAAGGCTATTTTGTTTCATGATTAGTTAGAAAATCATTCTATCATTGTAGAGTCAGATTTTCTTGAAGTTGTTTCTTTACTTAAATGGTTAATGATTGAATCCAAGTAAATTCAATGGTCATAAATGTGGAATCAAGAGTATAAGAGGAGGGGGAGAGAGAGAGAGAGAGAATTCTAAGCAACCATGCTCTATTCAGCTAGTCAGCATTCTCCACACCACACAAAGGAAATACAATAGACTTCTATACTTTCCAATTGTCTTGAGAAACAAGTTGTAATATCCCGGTCATGAGATCAACTTGCCACTGAGTTCGTGAGGCAATACATAGCCAATAGTCGAGATACAGTGTTTTTAGACACACTCTTCGGCCTTAAAAAAGAGAAGAGTGAAAGTTTGTGTTGCTTCGCTAATCACTTCATGGAGTGTTATGCCAAGATCGATGGGTGCGACGAGAAGACCGCAATTACGTACCGCCTTTAAGAGGGCAATCCCATTTGAGAGCAAGCTAAGGGAAGACTTGACACTTAGTATTCCTTTCACCATTGCCGAACTTCAAGAGCGTGTCACCAATACGTGCGCTTGGATGAGGCCAACTATAAAACGAAAGGGAAATCGCCCTCTCCACCGCGAAAGCCACACCGTTCCTTAAACAAGAGCTTTAGGCGAAAAATACACTCGCCGGAAGAGCAAGCTAAAGCGGTCTACACAACCTTCAACATCCTAATGTATATGATTCTACCGCGCATCAAGCATGAGAGATACTTCTGCTACCTTGCGTGGGATGAATGCCCCGAGCACGACATCTGAAGCCTAAAATATTGGATGTAATATAGGGTACAGGGGCACATGATCGAGGATTGTGAATCCTTTAAGAAGTTCCGTGAAGATTTGGTTCACGAGGGGTAGTTGCGCGAGTACATCGAGAAAGAGGAACCAAAAGACAAGAGAGAGTCGAGAAAGAAGCAAATCGAGGTCATCCAAACAATCTCGGCAACATACAAGAATGAGGATGCGGAAGCTAGGAGCAATTTCTGAAAATCATGTCACGAGCTAGAAGTGATGCGGGTTCAACAAATTGAACCGCGACCGTCGTTTTCGCCTTTGCCTGCGGTTGACAGTTTGGTCTTTTTGGACAAGGACCTTGAGTCAGTCCAAATCCCATACAACGACCACTTAGTCCTCACTATTGAGCTTGAGGGCTTCAAGGTGCGTCGGGCATTAGTGGATCCAGAGAGCTTGGTTGATATCATGTATTATGATGGCTTCATGCTTCTAGGGAAGAAGAATGAAGACTTGACTCCGGTTAAGATGCAGCTCACTGGACTTGGAGGACATTTGAACTTCCCGTTTGGAATGTACAAGACCCAAGTCTGTTTGGCAAAAAAGGAGTTGACGTACCTGCCCCATACCACTTGATCTTGGGTAGGCCATGGATTCATGGGATGGGAGTCGTCCCATCGGCCTTCCATAAAATGATCCAGTTCAGATATGAAGACGCCACGATCCGGGTGTGGAATAATCAACTGGAAGCGCGCATGTGCTCGAAGGGAAATCGTCCCAAGGCGGAATTCCTTCAAAGGATTGAAGACGGGCCAAGAAGTGAAGGCGAGGACATAACCTCCATCACGAGCTTGATTGCCGCGATCGCGGATTTGGCCTAGAATGCTTTTTGCTCCTCTCTGGGACAAAATTGCGACAGCGACAGCTGGCCCATCGAGCGCGACTGCGGCCTTGGCGTAGAAGACACTCCTTCTTTGGAGCAGAACCGCGACTGCGACCTGTGTGGGCGCGATCGCGGTTACCCGTCCTCCTTTGCGCAGTGATCTCAGTATTAGGAAATGCATGTAAATAGGGCACTCTTTCTCCCACGTGGTTTTGATGAGGCCCTTAGGTTTTTATTTTCCATTCATTAGTCTTGTTCTTTTTTTTTTGATAAGGAAAGGAATTAGGGAGGTCACTAACAGACTAGTGACTGCCCTAGGGCATCTTGACGGATGAGGGTACAAAATCCCAAATCAACTGCGAGTGGAACGGAAGAGACATGTTGGAAAGAGCCAGCGATGTAGTCAGCCACAGAATTGCACTCACGGTAGATATGAGCAATACTCCAATCCTGGAACCGAGCCAACAAATAGTGGATGTCCGCACGTAACAATTCGATCTCCCACGGGCAGCGACAGTCACCAAGAACGCCTTTGACCAGTTGTAAATTTTTGCCTTCAATCTGGATCCGGGGAATGCCACGTCGAATGGCCTCGAGAAGTCCCTAGCGCAAGGCGATGGTCTCGGATATCAGAACAGACCATTGACCGATCAGTCCTTCGTCAAAAGGGATGGGAGAGCCACCAGAGTCCCTAATGATGAACCCGAATAAAGCCACACTATCTGCGTTCACTACACCATCAAAATTCAATTTAACGTAATCTCTCTTGGGTTTTGTCCATTTGAAAGGTTTTCGCCTCGCGATATTACTCGCTTTGCGAGTGCCAAAGCTTTGGGGATTAGCGGCTTCAGCGAGATTCCAAGCTTTAACCTGGTTTCGAGTAAACTCGTTGATGTTGTCAACTTTATCCAAGTTTGTTCCATTGTTGCTGTCAAAGGTTCTCTTATTTCTGGTGAACCAAAGGCTCCACCAAGTGTAAGTGAGGAGTTCAAATCCCTCTTTTGTTGTCATTGTCCTTATTTCTTCCAAGATCTGATGTGGTTTTTTGTCATCTGGTGATACTTGAGCAATAGTCCACCGTAGTTTAGGGTTCATTAGTCTTCTTCTTAAGATCATGACATTCATGTTTACTTTTTTTTTTTTAAACTCAGTTTTTTTGCATTAGTCGAGTCATGCATAAAAAAAACGAGCGCAACGTTAATTCATCGCATTATACCCCCTTCTACCTATGCACGTATGTAGAGGAGCAAAGGATCCCATCTTATTTGCTCATGGATGTACGAATATACGAATATAACAATGCACTAAGAAGACCCGTCGACTAATCCGCATGGCCACTTTGAATATGTCATAGTACTTGAGTCTTAGTTGCATTCTAACGTAACTAACATTTAAGTGGGACATTTACGAGTGAATAAAATTTAATAATTATCTATTTTCCGCTAAAAAGGTATTTTTATTTATTATACTATCTTTTACTTTAAATATGGTATTTATTTTGGTAAGTTTTATCTTCTTTATTAGTTGAAAGATAGAATTTCTGCGTGGCTTGGGAAACAAGATATCACTTGTTGGGCCTTGGGCAGTTTGGCCGACCCAAGGGTGGATTTTCGACCGCCCTATTCCCTTTCTTCCACTATAAATACATGTCTTCTCAGTGTACGGTACTCATACTCATATTCGCTGAGCTAGCAAGCAAGTCTTACCTTTTATCTCGATGTTCAAGTGACAAACTTCTCTTTTGACTTAGGCATCAGAGGTGGATTTGGGGCCCCGTCCCTAGGTCCATTGTTTTGTAGGTAATAGGTTGAAGAGAAGATTGGAACAAAAGGTGCATGTTCGAGTCAAGAGGAGCATTCGATCAATATTAAAGGCGAATTTTTGTGCACTAACATTAATTGAACTTGTGGTTGATTGTTCTAATGAATTTTTGTTCGAAATGCCCTTGTCTTGCTCTCTAAGTATGTGTATTTTCTTCACATGTGATTCAATTTGAATTTTGTTAACTCTTCAAGCTCATCGGACCATTGGATCAATCGGCTCAGTCTGAGGAACAGACTGCGTGTTTGTTTTGTCTAGAACAGGCTTTCGCATTTCGCGCTGAGTTGTCTTTGTCTTCACATGTGAGTTCCCTTCTCATGAGAACTTGACACTCATAAGTTGCTTCATTTAGCTTCCATTCTGTTTGACGATATCTTACTCCTGAGTTCCTTTAATGAACACTTCTGTTTGACTTGGAGTTCCTTGAAATACTTGGACATAAACACATTAGTTCCTTAATGTTGTTTGCCATTATTAAAATTGGAGAATGCAATCACTGTTTCAGTATTATAGAACCTAAGTTCTCAACACCGTCCCAACAATACGTTTGAAATTTCTTTTTGCTGATTGGTCTTAATGAATTCTCTATTTGCTATCAACAAGAAAAAAAGAACAGTGAAGTAGTGACTTTGCTTTACCTAACATGCAATTCAACTCGATTGTTGCTATGGGCACAACTCACAAGTTTCATATTGGTTACAACTCGATCTCTCCTTTTATTTATAGTATTTTTTACACGGCTAAAAAGTATGCAACAAAGCTGTAATCCCTTCTTAATTTTCCTGATTTAACAATTACTAAAGTTCATTCACTACAGAATTTTTTTAGTAGTATTGACTAAAGTTCTGTACTTTAAATGGTTTAATATTTTGGGCATCAAATACATTATAAAAGAAAAAATGTCTAGACTCTAGAATCGTGGATTTTGTTACGACCACAAACATATATTCAATAATCAAACATACCAACATATACTACGTATTAAAGAAGGAAAATAAATGAAAGAGACATAGATTCGTTATAGTCGACCAAGATATATACGGATATATATGAGCTGCGAATCCCATTAATAAATCCCTTAATTTACCTGACAAGAATATTAATCACGTGATAACAAATTTCGCATCTTTTAAGTGTAACATATGTTACAACAGGATCGCTCAAATATCAAATATGTTTTTTAAATTATAAAGTATAATGTCGATATCAATGAAAACCCTACGTATATAATCAGTTTTTTTTTGATGAAAATATAATCAGTTTTAAACCATAGGGAACTGGCAAAATTATGAATGAATCCAGAGTTGATACGATTATACGATCGAAGTACCCTTTTTAAAACAAGAAAATGGATTGCTCCCTATCTTATTTTTTTTTTAGATAAGGGAGCGGTTTTATATTTTTTTTGATCGAAAAAGAGGCCAAGGCCTTAAGAAAAAAGAGTCAAATACAAACGAGACGCGGGCAGGTACGCCCCCGAATGTCCTCAAAAATAAGGGAACGAGCACAAACAGGCGGCTCGTCAAGAACATGTAAACCCAAAGGGAAAGAGAAGGCAAAACTAGCGAGGGAGTCGGCGACAGAATTCGCTTCCCTGAAGACATGGTGTACCCGGACATTCCAATCCAGATTAATTAAGCCTTGGCAACACGAGGCCAGGCTCGAGAGGGGGTGGGGAGGGCGAGGCGGGCACTTGAGCAGATCCACAACCAAGCTTGAGTCGATGTCGAGCAGGACGTTCCTAAAACCCAGCCTCCAAGCAAGCTTAAGCCCATTAAGGGCGCCCCAAAGTTCAGCCATGGGAACCATATATTGGCCAATGCGGTGGACGAACCCACCGACCCATTGTCCATCGGCGTCTCTGATGATACCCCCAGCCGAGGCAATTCCGTTACGAACCGAACCGTCAGTGTTGACCCGGACCCAATCAGCAGGGGGGGCCACCCAACAAATCAACTTCTCAGCTTTGCTGATCTTAGAAGACTTAAGGCGGGTGGAAGAATTCCAGGCCTCAGTATAATCCTTCACATTTCGCATGATGAACTCCGCAGGCTTAATCACATTCTTTGGCTCCCCGAACACAGCTACGTTCCTCCATCTCCATATCCACCAAAGAGTAGTGGCGAAAATTCCTTGCCAATTGTCCAGCTCACCACCAACATCAGGGGCGAGTAAGTTGCTCCTAAGCCAAGCTGCAAACGGGACAGAAAAGAAATCAGTGAAGTTGCTAGGAATTGGTAAAGAAAGCCAAATACCGTTGCTCTTAGCGCAGTCCCGGAAGAGGTGAACGAGGGACTCCGCATCTCTGCCGCAGACGGTGCACAAGTCGGAGCTTGAGATGTGCCGCCGGAAACGCTCGCAGTTAGTGAGAATAGCACCCTTGGCGACGATCCAAATGAAAGTTCGGATGCGCTCCTGGACATCAAGGTTCCAAATGCGCTTGAAGAGCATGTTATCGCACCAAGTCTCGACCCCGTTCCCCGCCAACAGCCCATAAGCCGACGCAGGCGAGTAAAGGCCATTCGTGCTAGCACACCAGCAGAGAGAATCTGGGCGATCAGGCTCACTACTAACCGCCATGGCTGCAATTTTGAGCGAAACAGCCGAAGGCAGGGCATCGGCCATAAGTTCCCAACACCAGCCCCTGTCCGAGTCCCAAAAATCACACACGAGCAGCCTGCATTCTTCATTACTAATGTGCCGGATAGCCTTATTAATTAAAGGCCCGTCGTCAATCCAATGATCCATCCAAAAGCGCGTGGACCGACCGTCCCCGACGCACCACCTGCTCCCTGGAATAATCACCTCTTTAATACACTTCTGGATCCCTTGCCAGATGGAGGAAGGGCCAACAACCGTCACCCCACAATTCCGGACGTACTTGGCGCGGAGAACCGAGCTCCAGAGGCCACTCTCATCATGAAGAAATCTCCACGCAAGCTTCCCCACAAGGGCCATATTCTGGGCACGCATGCTACGAATACCAAGCCCACCCATCGGTTTAGGTTTGCATAACTCATGCCAGGCCACAAGATGAGTTTTCTTTTTATCAGGGGTATCATTCCAAACAAAATTCCGCACAATCTTGTCGATCTTCTCGCAAGTATCCACCGGGATCATGATGGCCGACATAGTATAAACAGGAATGCTCGTTAAGACGGATTTCGCCAAAGTAATCCGCCCAACGAGGCTCAAAAAACGACCCTTCCAAGCAGCCAAGCGGGAGTTAACTTTGTCGATTAACGGGGCAAAAGTATCCTTATCAACTCTCTTGTGGAGGATGGGCATTCCCAGGTAGTTTCCGAGCTCAGTGGTGACCTCAAAGCCACACTCATTGCGAATCTCATCAACCACACACGGCTCCACATTCTTGGAGACATGAAGCTTAGACTTAGCAATACTGACCTTCTGCCCAGAACACCTACAGAAATCGTCCATGATCTTATTGATGAGCCTGATCTGATCGACGGAGGCCTCGGCAATAAGGATGATATCGTCGGCAAAGAAAACATGTGAAAGCTCCGGCCCATTTCTAGACAAACGAACAGGTTTCCACAAACCGTCAGCCACCGCACACTGAATTTTTTGACTGAGTCTTTCCATACAAAGGATGAAGAGGTACGGAGATATCGGATCCCCTTGACGCACCCCTCTAGTAGGCAAGAACGACTCGGTCATCTCACCATTCCACAAGAGCCGCATGCTAGTAGAACTAATGCACTCGTTAATCCAGTTAACCCATTGCGTCGGGAACCCAGCATCAGTAAGGGAATCATTTATGAAATCCCAGCGGAGACGATCATACGCCTTCTCAAGGTCGAGTTTCAGAATCATCCACCCCTTCTTCCCCTGCTTCCGACGCATCGAGTGAACGGTTTCCTGGACAAGGACGATGTTATCGGAGATAAGCCGACCAGGTAGGAAACTTCCCTGCATAGGACTAATTAGATCGGCAAGGATAGGCCTCATGCGGTTCACAAGGATCTTGGTGATGAGCTTATAGATAACGTTGCACAAACTGATCGGTCTGAAATGGCTAATATGCTCAGGTTTGGCGATTTTGGCAAGCAAAACGAGTAAAGTATCATTAACTCCAGGGGGGAGCTTCCCACTAGCAAAGAAATCTTTGACAAACTCAGCAACAGAGGGCCCAACCTGATCCCAGCACTTCTTGTAAAAGAGCGGTTGGAAACCGTCGACACCAGGAGCTTTGTAGCACCCCATCTGCCCAATAGCAGTCTCAATCTCCTCAGTAGAAACCATCTTAACAAGGCTACCCATGCGATCCCCACCAATGGTTGGGAAAGCATTATAGATAAACTCGGAGATGGGAGCGCAGGCATCCCGGGGCGAGTAGAGATGCCGGAAAAATTCCACGACAACTTTTTCCACTTCCTTGGGATCAATCACAAGAGTGCCATCATCCCTCCTAATAAGATCAATTTTGTTTCGTCGCCTCTTGACAATAGTGGATAAGTGAAAAAAGGCGGTATTCCGGTCCCCTGCACATAGCCACTTCTCCCTCGATTTCTGGAACCAGAGGAGCTCCTCCTGCTCAAGAGTACGGTTGAGCTCACCAATGAGATTCCCTTCAAGAACAAGGAGAGGCTGGCTGGCACTGATAGCGATATCATTCTGCACCTTCTCGATCTGGGCCAGAAGATGCCGTTTTCTAACATGGATGTTTCCGAACGTGTCCCGATTCCACTTAGTAAGACAACTCCTCAGCTGAACGAGGGCCACAGGAGTCGCAACATCCTTGTTCCAATTGCACCGAATAAGCTCAGGGAACGCGTCGTGAGACGCCCAAGCAGCCTCGAACCTGAAAGGACGCCGCTTGCGATTGACAACTCTAGGCGGATCAAGACGCAACAAGAGCGGAGAGTGATCCGAGCAAAAAACCGGGAGATGTCTGACAGCAGCATTCGGCCAATCCAAGCACGCCAATCTGTTAATAAGAATCCGATCCAATCTTCGAGCCTTCCTAGTTTGCTCAGTTTTACCCAAGAGCCAAGTGAATTCGGACCCGACGAAGCCCATATCCAAAAGACCAGCACCATCCACCCACTTCTGAAAAGTGTCCGTGTCCGGGGAGAGGGCCTCGACCGTCCCGGAGCTTTCCGAACTATGTAACACACAGTTGAAATCACCCCCGATGATGAGCGGCCGAGAGATTGAGTTTGTAAGACCCTGCAAATCACGCCAAAACCTCTTTCTGTCAGACTCCTGAGGATGCGCATAAACAATAATAAGATCGAAAACCTTACCATCACGTCTGGCCTCGGCATGAATAAAACGCTCGTACAGCTGAACCACACGTACGTTGATAGTGTTGTCATTCCAAAAAAGCCAGATACCACCTTTAAAACCGATAGCCTCAATACGACAATTATTCGAAAATTTAAGTCGATTGCAAACCTGCTCGACCTTAGGGCCAGAAATCTTTGGCTCAAGGATAGCCAGTAAATCCACTTGATTATGCTTAATCATGTACCTAACGGCACGGCGAAACCCGTCATTACCGGCTCCGCGGCAGTTCCAAAATATGCAATTCATGGGGAACTAATGGGGGTGGGGGGACAGATTACACAATTAGGTCGACTGGAGCCCGACGGCTTCAGAAGAACCCTCCATCATACTCGTATCACTGGCGAGATCAGCCGATTTCGAATTGGTGGGTGGGCTCCCACCGCTCGTAATACCTTGATCATTCCCTGCACAATACTCAGTGACCATATCCGACTCCGATCGCGAAGCAACGGCGGCAGAGTCACCAACAGCGTTGAGAACTGGTAGCACCTGCACACGAGATGGCTCAACATTAGTTTCGGCCGCTACTGAATTGTTTCTCGAGTTTTTAAGTGGATTAAAGGTAAGAGGTTTTTCAGAGCCCCTGGGCCTTTTGTTGGCCCCATTGGCTTTTTCCTTTGGGCTGGGCTGCGGCCCAGACTTCTTGTTGTTCTGCCATCTTTTTGCATTTTTTGGGTTTGACTTCGAATTGTCCTCCTCCTGACCCGCCTTGAACACTACTTTCTTGGAATTAGAGTGACCCGCTGTATTCACAGCTGTCGCCTGTGTCACGCGATTATTCTTTTTGGATCCCACCGTCTGGGGATTACAATCATTAATGGAAGTGCCCGCATTCCCAACCTCAACGGTCACATCAATGATTTTTTGCGGCTGCTCGTCTCCAGCATTTTTGAGGGTGCGGAAACGGTTGTCGGAACTGCCCGCCGACGAATTTTTCCCGGTGGCTTTGGCCTTAGGTTTACTGTTGTTTTTCCTTTTTGGGACCTCCATCCATGGACCATAACGGGCATCACCATTGTTAGAAACAACCACTGGGGTACTGTCCACGGAAGACGGGGCAGATTGCTCGGCGCCGACCACCGGAGAAGCCCCAGCGTCCACATGAGTAGTCTGCGTGGCCACTGCCTTCTCCGCGGCAATCGCAGCATTGTGTCCAGCGTTGGTCGTAGGGCAGCGCGACGCAAGATGGCCGTACCTCCCACAACTGAAACATATGAGGTGTAAGCCCTCGTACTCCAGAAAAAACATCTTGTCATTGATTGTGACAGTGCCCTTCAGCGGAATGGTGAGATCCACTTCGACACAAACTTTGGCATATCGGCACCGGTTCGAAAACAATGTTCTCGTATCAACTTTAATCGCACGGCCAATTGTCGAGGCAACCTTCATGAGCATCTCTTCTTCATAATAGACCATGGGAAGTTTGGCAATACGTATCCAGGCAGGAGACGTCGTGATCACCTCTTCTTCCGGGTCAAAACTTGGGGTCCAAGTCTTAATAATAAGGTAGTGCCCAAACAAAGTCCACGGACCACCGGTGAGGGCGGTGAAGTAGTCGTGTTCAGTCTCGAAACTGACCACATAGTAGCCGTTTGGTAGATCCGCCAGTTTCAGTTGACCCGTTGGCTTCCACAGCTCGCGGAGCTTCTTGTCCATAACATGGTAGGGGACAAAGTTACCAAGCACTTTAACGATGAGGGAGGACTTCCAAACATCCGAGAGGGCATGAATAACCTCAGGAGTCACAGTGATGACCGGGTCACTCAGTCGGCCACCAGGGTAGTTAACCTGAAACCTTTCATCCAGAAAAGTCGGGTCTAATTTCGGGCGACGGTGACCAGCATCATTAACGATGACATCTTTCCAGGTTTTCGCTGGGGCAGCAACAGCGGGCGTGGGGGCAGCGACAGCAGGCGTGGGAGTAGGAAGAGCAGGCGTGGAAGAAGGAGGAGGCAGGGGTGGCGAGGGGCCGGTGGCCGCCACCACCGCAGTGGGGACGGACATGTGGGAACACACAACCAGACTAGGGCAAAACAGAGCGAAAAATTTAGTCTGAAATGCAGTACTTAATACTGCTCCCTATCTTATTGTTTGTCCTTTTATTTACTTTCTAATGACGGGATATATACGTGATAATCTCCTCTAAAGTTGGAGGCATCCTGTTATAATTATACAAGTATAAGGGAATCTAATAAGTATATCAACACAGCTCGTACGTGTCTGTAGTTTGTCTCTCTGGCCACCAAAATTACGTGTAATTAATTAATTGGATATGATTCAATATAGATTTATCTATCTGGTTCTGGACTTCTGGTGTGATGCTCCCAATTGTCATTTTGAAGAATTTCACTGATGTTTCCGTTTATTATTTTTATTTTTTTGAGATGGTTTCCCTTTATTTTTAGTATTGCCCAATTGTCATTTTGATGTAGAAAAACATAGTATGATTTCAAGAATTTGGTAACGTTTTACCAACTTAAATATGTTTATATTTTTTAGAAAAATCAGTTACGTTGGAGTTTTGTATCACTCGATTAGTTTTTTGTAAGTACGTAGTGTAAAAAAAAATATATTGTCTTAGCTTGTTTTGATGAGTAAATAAATTAGGGGGGACGTTGTCAGTCACCCTAGAACATCTAAGTGGATGAGATCTTTAAGATTCTGGAGTTTGGATTCGGACCATGGCAAGGGATTGCCGTTTGAGCCACTAGGTCCGCTACGTACCTTGTTGATTTCTCTAAAGATGTGGTTCAACCATTTTTAATCTCGAATCTCTAAAAGGATACGAGAATATTCAACATGATCTACTCGACTTCCCACGAGCATCTCCAAATATCATTGATTACATTGACGAGAAAAATATTATCACCTCAATTTCAATCTTTTTGAATCCCTGACGTAGCCTGCATTAACACTGTTCCTCAGACTAAGGGTTTCTGCTATGATGACTGACTAGTTTCCATAGACATTGTGCTCCCAATGAATGACCCTACGTACCATCAGAGTCATGAGTCACAAAACCATATGCTGAGACATTGGATGGGTGTTTTGCACCATTAAAGTTTAAATTGACGAAACTCAGTTGAGCTTTTTCCTATTTAATATTTTTGTGTTTTCTTCTTGTTTTGTGTCTTGTTTGGTAGATGAGGCGACAATTTTTTACCCTTGTCCTCATCTTCTTGTGCTTTGTGCCAATCATATTTTCGTTTGTGGAAGAATCTCACTGCATTATGTAGTTCCTCACCATCTTGTTTTGTAAAAATTTTAGAATTGCGCTGGTACTAGACGCACTACCAAAATAGAGTCGGTTCTTCAAACTCTCCTCTACTTAGTCTCATGTGAAGGATTTTCAAGAGTTGTCTTGGGCAAAGGTTAGTCCCAATATTTTCGATAATTCTAAGGGTCTTCAAGTTAGTCCCTACGTTTTTCATCTATCTAGAGTGCTTTGTTCATATATTCTGCTTTTGAGAAACCTAGATCGCTTTGTTTAATGGGGCGAAAAATATTTTTACAGCTTATAAGTGGTTTATAAGAGTCCTTTATTCTAGAAAAAAAAATCTTATATGTAGCTTGTCTGTGTATTTATGTAGACTTGTTGGAGTCATGAAGCTTTGCACGATGAAAGTAGAGTGAGCCGTGAGGTTCACTTTGATAAGTATTCTCATGCCCTCATACGAGAGCAAATTTGCTTTCTATTTTGATAACTATTAGTTGGATTTTATAATAATCTGTTCAAAGTCTCATGTGTTCAGTGTGCTTGCATTTTTTATGCTTGGTGTCTATTGTATTGAATTTTTTGTACTATTTGGTGTGTTTTTTGTGACTTAGAAGGAAGGCTTTTGGAAGATGACTGCTTGTCTAGAGACTTCATAGTATTTGTCAATAAATGGTTTTTATTTTTTGGCATGAGGAGGGATTTGCTTTGACAAAAATGATTATATATATCGCCCTCAAATATCAGGAAAGGGATACTAGTTCCTTTCTTTATTATCCGGATGCCAAAGTGGTTGTTTTATGTCCGAGCAAACATCTTGTAGCATTTGGGTAAGAACTGTTGCGCATAGAATGATGAAGAATGGCGATAACAGGTGTTCTTGTCTACATCCCCGTTGAGGAAAAATTGATTTATTGATTCATTATTGACTAGAATTGAAAAAGAAACCGATTTGATGCATGCATTCCTCAATCCACCTTATATTAGGTCATATGCCTTTTACTCTAAAAGGAGGGAAAAATCTCATTAACGATTAAATATTGTCGTAAATATTTCTTTCAAGAACAAATAAAAAGGCTCTTGCAATGGATATGTGTTGGTGGTGGCCATTGTCTCTTTAGTCTTTCTAGGATGAACTTTGATATTGTCTTGTAGATTTTATTACGTACGTAGGCTAAATGATCTAAACTGATTTATTGTTATTAGGTTATCACATTGTAGGATAAGAGTGATGAAGGTATGATTATCGGTTTTAGCAATTTTCCAAAATAAAAAAGTTTTTAACTGCTTTAATCACAATGATGTGAAGATTAAAAGAAAAAAGTTACCTAATACCATTTAAAGTCTTATTTATTAATATTTTTAAAAGGAAAAGTGATAGACCATTTAACGGATAAATCGTTAGCTAAATGATGGTCATCGAAAATATCAGCGACAACGACGACTCTATGGCTAGATGTAAATATAACAAAGTCCTATTGGAATACCTCTTCCCACATGGAAAATTGAGCGATAAAATAAATCAGTGTATAACTCAAGGATTATTTTTCTTATTACTATTTGGTTTTAGGATAAAATCCATCAAACTTATAGACTAAGCATATGGGCCTAAGACACATCTGCACTTAGACGGACACCTCCTTCATTAATAATAATCCATGGACTTTTACAATTACATATTATTATTTATTTTTTCTTAGAAAAAATTCAGATATTTAATTAATAACCAAGTGACATGAAATGTCAATGAAATTGTGTGAATATTATTTTATTAAGGGTGCTTTTTTGCAAAAAACTGATACTATTACCTATAACAGTTTCAAGCTTTTCTAAAAGCAACATGCATGGCAGCTTTGAATCCTTTGATGTCCATGAATCCTCGTGCTATATTTTCCCCTCATCATCCCACGTGAATGACAGCTGAGTTTTCTTGTTCCCTTTTCATCCTTTATTTTGTTTTTGTAGGATTATAGAATCTCATATGATTTCAACCAAAAAAATCTCATATGATTTATCGATGTTTTTTTTTTAAATCATAATGATCTTCTTTCCCTTTTTACCCCATATATATGGGTAGATTAAGAAAAAACGTTTAATGTGGAGAAATCGTTGTTGGGGAGAAATGGATGCGGGGGATCGTTTTTATTCATCTCGCTGTTACATATATTTAACTTACGTGTGTTATTAAACATTGAATATAAATACATAGGGTTTTGAATATAAAAATAACATTGTATAAATGTAAAAATATTTTAATATAGTTATCGATTAGTTTAAATATGAGTAACCAAGGATTTGAATGTCCATATATATTCAATTTAAGGTGTGTGATCGATATTCACTATGTAATTGTATGAACATGAATAATTGAGTATTTGAATGTCTACATATATTCAATTTAAGGTGTGTGATATTAGAGATACGTAGGGGGGGTTGGTTGGTTGGTTACTTAGTAATTAGTATCCAGGGCCAGGAACACAAAAGGAAGCCATCTCCCACCACCGAAACGAAACCAACGTAAAGAAGCAATCCCCAATTAATCCAGAGGCCACCTACCCACTCACTATGCAACAATATGCATACTCAAATCCCCATTTTTTGCTTTATAATCACTTCAAAATAAAATACTCCATGGTTCATTAATTGATTATAGCTTAATCATAGCAAATTGTTTAAACTGTGGTTAATTAGGTTATATATAATTTATAGAGAGATCTATATTGTACGTGCTGGTAGTGTCTAGTGTGTTGTAGATTAACTGGCAAGATATATCATAGGAGTTTAAAATATGAAATATGTAAGTAGCTCCAATGAAAATTAGCGTTTTTTAGACATTAATATATAGTTTATTTATCCGCTTATTATGACCAAATAAATCATACGATTTCTTAGAACTATTAGTGAAAATGTAAAAAATGTTGCCTGAAAGTTCTTACAAAACCCACAATTCCTTTTAACTTTTGGGCACATATTAGTAAAATCCAATATTTAATCATATTGTAGTTTTTAATGATGTACTGTGTAAATATTTTTTTTAATTTACAATTTTAGCTATATGTACGTAGTAATTCAACGTACACATGTGTGTTTTCTTTCTTAATTTTTTTCCCTTTTTCCTGTTTTGTTTTCGTGTGAAAATGGAAAGTAAACATGACCAAAACCTCTTTCATGTACACATTTCTGCAGTATTCTCAACTCGACCACAATGCGCATGGACGTGCGCAAAAAGATACGAGTTCTAGCATCCCAATAAATACACTTTTCAACTATATGTATTACGTATATATTATTTGTGATTGAATCATGTAATTGAAATAATACGAATGATAATAAATATTACTCATATATATTAAATATGTTGTGAATATGAGTTTATTCTTTCTTTTTTTTAATGATCAAATGTGTGACTACGCCCAATTAGGAATCAAAATCCTTAGTCACAACACAATTAATCCTACCATTTATTAATAAGACAGATTGAAAAGATCACAGATAACCCCAATTTCCAAGTACTTATTACAATTTGAACACACATCAATAGTGTAAATTAAGTTTTCTCACTCGAACCCGAATAGAGGGGAAAAAAATGTACGTAGTAAATGAGACCGAACCAATTGTTACAATTAATAATTCAGGAAAAATCATGGTAAGGAGAATCCAGAGCCAAAGACTTTTGGTGCCTCAAATCCATGTAAAACCTCTTTATAAACTCATCCGCCGCCTTATTCACCCTCTTCACCGCCTCCTCCTCGCTCTCCTTCATCGGAAACGGCGAGTCCGTGATCCTCAGCTGCCTCGCCGCCGGACTCCTCCCGAACCCCGGCAGCCCCGCCACGGGCGACTCCGGCAGCGCAACATTATCGCCGCCGCCGTTGATCATGTCGAGCACCTGCTTGACGGTGGCGTCGTCGTTGAGGGGGTAGTGGTGGTGGTGGCGGCGTCGGAAGGTGGAGCGCTTGGCTGCGGGGAGGGCGGGGCTGGTGGTGCAGCTGAACTCGTAGTCGAAAACGGCGTCGTGTTGGTGGGGGTGGAGGGCCAACTTGCCGATGAGTTTGTGGGTCCGCTTGAGGAGGAGGGTGCTGAATTCGAGGAAGAGTTTGGAGTTGGAGAGGCCTTTTCGGAGGAGGTAGACGACTCCTTTTATAAGGTTTCTTAGCTTCTTTGTTACCTTCTCCATTTCCATTGTTTTGTAGTTACAGAGAGATGGAGAGAGGTTTGAATTGCTCTCTCTATCGATCTCTCTTGTAACTGGCCGGGTTGGAACGTTATGGGGTGGAGGTGAAGCCTATTTAAAGCCCGGGGCGGAAGGAACTGAGGAAACAAGACGACATAATTTTATGTATATGAGGGCCCACATTTGTATTTAATTCATCATATCAATATGTTTTGGACAAAATATTTGTCCCGCGTTATTAATAGGCTATAGCCTCAAGTATCGAGGGCATTTTGGTCAAAAGGCAGGGTGAAACTTTGAGATATAACACTAGAAATTTTTTAAAATTTTGGGATGCCATTGTTCAAAGTTCAAACCACAGCAAACCGGTATATAACTTCTAATATCGCTTTATGTTAGGTGTGAGGTGGTTTAATGGTAGAAAGTCTAAGGTTTTAGGTTTAATTTTTACTTTCAGTTTTTTTATTGGGTCGAGCCAGTTAAGTTAGAGTGCATTCTTAGTTTATTGGCTTTTATATACTTCATTTGAGATGGATTTACTCCCTATATTAATTTTAGGGACTTCTAGCTAAATTCAATTATTATTATTGTCATATAACTGAATTTCAGTTTTTCTTATATCTATCAGGCGTACTCCCTTCCCTTGGGTAAAGGTATCCCAATATTCCGTTGTAGCAAAACCTTACTAGGTCAATATTGTTGTTGTTGTTGGGTCGAGCCGGTTGGCGGAAACTGGCTTACCTAATTCGTGAGGTTTGAAGACGGTCTCTCATCAATAGTGTTGTTGTTGTTGCATCCTTTTCTTGAATGGATGCTTAGAAATCACCTTCAATTCCTAAGGACACCGACCCCTTTGACGATTGTTCCTCTTTCTCGCTCTTAGAAGCCTTTTCGTCGATCTCTTTCCAAAACTTCGACTTTAACCTAAAAGTCATATCCTTATTTATAAAGTCTCGTGGGATCTAATCTCTATTACTTCCTTGCCACAAAACAACAAATTTTCCTTCCTGAAATATAATCTCCATAAAATCGAAAACTCAATCAAAATATTATTAAACAAACAATATTCTAAAGATCCTATCCAAACTAATGGAATTCTATTTAAATTAAACACATGCCAAATATAAATATATCTTTAATTCCCATATATTCTGTCTTAGAATATCACAAATAGAGTTGTCAAACTAATGGAATTCTATTCAAACTAAACACATGCCAAATACATTTCCCTTTTAGCAATACATGACTTCTCGCAAAAGCTATTCTGATCGATCATCGTTCCTTATGTCATTCCCTAACATAGTATCCTTGCACGCTCAAAAACAAAGCTAACTCCAGTGATGGCTTCCCGTAATCTTTATTATGTTTATTTCACATAAAACACTCAAATCCTTTAGTGTTTATCGTTATCAAACCCTTAGAAAAGTAGCGGTTTCCAACATTATGAATTGATATTATATGGTGATTCGAAAAAAAATCATTTGGTTGCCTAGCTGGTTTTATGGGGTTATAGTCCGGCCTTCAATTCAGACTATAAGCCTATCATTAGTGGTAAAGTTAGAGTTCATGAATTAGCCAGTAAAGCGAATAAATTACGTAAATCAGATTACACTTATCTGCTCGATGCAATGAAAATTTAGTTTTTGAATTTTGCACAAATTTAAAATTTAAAATTTCAAGGTAATACCTATTTTTTTTCAACTAAATAGAGATATTTAATCTTATTTTCTGAAATATTTCAATTCATAATAATTAAAGTTCAGCTTCAATAGAAACTACGCAACATTCGAAAACCTGTGAAATTAACATTGGTGCAGCCAGGGGCGGATCTACATGGTGCCCAGCGGGGGCTGTAACCCCCACTGGAATTTTCAAAAAAAAAAAGAATTTTTTTTTAAAAGAATTTTTTTTAAAAAAAAAATTTAGTAAAAATTTAGTTTTTTTTTGTTCAAAACTAGTTTATTTGATCAGAAAAAAGCAGATTAATTTTTTTTATGTACATATAATATTTTAAAATGGTTTTTTATATAGAAAAATACAATTTTTTTCAATATTTAAAAAAAAATACAAAAAAAAAAATTCCTGACTTCGCCAGGATTTTTTATACAACCACAAAAAATAGCTGAAGGAATTTAGCTTCACTGGCCATAATTCCTGGCTACGCCACTGGGTGCAGCTATGAACTTGTGATATAGTTCTGTAAATTGAACAGTACGTACATGTTAGTACTGTTACTAGTGTACCATGCACCCGGCCTAGTCCCTCAATTATTAAAGTTGTTATTTCATTGCATATTGGGGCCATGGGGGTTTCTTGTAGAGTAGGAAAGTTCAAAGGAAGAAGATCAGGATGATCGCTCGATCAGAATTGAATCAACGGTCAGGATCAGGTTTCGGTTGGCTCATCTTTGCAAGTTTCATAATTGGACCGTTAATTATGCCCCTTTTTATGTATCTTAAACAGTTAAACGAAACCCTACACCTTTTACGTGTTTGCATGTAAAATTAATGTGATTTGACAAAATCCACTTCCACAAGTTAATTACAGCTATCACCATTAATGTATTACTATACTCCAATTTCATAACTTAAGTGTGTACGATATCCTCAAAACGTAATTTGACTTTATAAACTATAGATCCCTATTGGCTATTGCTTAGACTAGTTTGTAATTTTCATACATTAGATATATAGACACGATAATGTGTTGAATGCATGTTTATAAAATGCCAATTATTTTGATTCAATACTTTAGGTTATAAAGAATTATTTTTGATACAAATTAATTTATTTTTATTCATAAGAAGATAAATTTGTGCTTGTCAGACGAGCCCTTTAGCGATTTGTACGCACTTTGGAAAATCAAGACGCTATATTTGTTCTAATTTATGTCGTGTGATTTGATTTTAATTAAGGGATATATAAGGTTAACTTTGTAATAAAGATAAGTAAAAATGAATAAAACATGATTACGGACACAACAAGAAAGGAGCATATATGTAATTAGATCGTGGGTCGCAGGCAAGAAATGATTATAGGGGCATTAATTTGCAGCATGAAACATATGATGATATATGTGGTTAAGTAATCCACTTTTGTTTAGTTTGGTGTAATTGGACCACGTAACCACTTTCATAAAGGAGAGCCGGAGAGGGAAAAGAAAAGATGCACTGATATTTTATTATGTGATTTATGTCATTATGATTATAGAAGGGAGATTATTTAATCTAAATTAATTCGTCAACCTATTTGTCAGTTCAATAATACCCCTGTGCGCTAATAGCTCCCTTATTTTTCTTTCTACTACCCATATCAGTATATCACGCGATCTTTCAATCCAGCTAGCTCTTGATACGTAGTATCTTGTTAGAGAAACAACGGAGAAAAGAGTGACGAAACACTTATACTTTAATTCGATCATTAAAAGAATTAATTAAACTTAAAAACACGCATGAAGATTTGATGACATATAGGGTATATTGAGTATTCTTTCAATCCTCACTACCAATAGAAACTAGGGTTTTTTTTCCGATGAAACGCAGACGAGATTTATTTACATTTTACATGCAAAGGCTCTTTTACGTTATCCATCTCGGCATCTCCTATTAAAAAAAAAGGCAAAATGTGTTTTATTTATTTATTTTTATTTTTGGGTAAAGGTTTTATTTTCTTTTTTGTTTGTAAATGTGTTTTATTTTCTTGATAGAAATGAAACGTGAAAAAAGTGATTTCGCTAAAATCGGTTAACCGGATGTTGTACATTTTACACGTGGCACATTAATAGATGCTCGTTTCAACATCTCGACCATCATTCATCAAGAGGAGATACTGGGCCCCATCTTTCTTCGGATGGGCTTTAGGGCCCACAAACAAATAAATAGGCCCATTTGTAGGCTTTTTCACTCTGTATAAAACATTGAAAGAAGAGAAAGCTCTCTTTAAGTTTTCAAGTATTGACGCCTCCACGCTCCGACGCTTTACTGATCAAATCCGATTTTGGCATGCATTAACAAATAGGAGGATCCCTTGTCCGATTATATGTACGACCCGACCTCATATTCCACTATTTCAAAGACGTCTACTATGTAATCAAAAGTGAACAAGTGATCCATCCACTATTTCAAAGTCGCCTAACTAACGTCTTATTAAATGTGAATAAATCTCAACCAAAAAAAAAAAAAAGTGAATAAATGATCCACGAAATGGTGCAACGCTAATTGGCATTACTTGTTAAAGTCTGCTGCCCAATTAATGTGTGGTGTGTGCGATCATGCGTACGACACGCTCAACACGTACATATAAGCTCATAGGCGGAGTAACTACCTAACCCAAATGTCATGCCAAGCTGATAAACGCAAGGAGCTAACTCAAGTCATGTTATCATGGAAAGCTGACCCAAACAATGAGCGTGTAGTATAGTATCAAATCCAACCCAAACAATCAGGAAATAGATCTAGGTCAATTTAGCTCTAATACCACGTTAAAGCTTGATGGATCAATTAATGAAGAAGGTTTGTTAATTTGTGTACATATCCGTGTTACGTTGATCATATTAATGTCATCAGTCATTTACATCTGTGATCAAGGTCACACAAGATTAGCTCTAAAACGAGCTTGGAGGTGTAGGGTGGACACTACGAGGATTCAAATCCAGGACTTAACACTTTGCAAGTGCGAGGCAACCCCCGACTCAAAATGGTATACAATTATTTTTATTTTTTAGGTCTGAATGGTATACAATTTATACGTAACCAATATATCCGCTATGGTAATCGGCACCGAATTTGCAGTGATTTAGGTACATTTTTAATGTGCATAAACGACCCAACCACTATGATAACCTTTTCATTGGATCCCACACTTATATAAGGACGTGTCAGGTTGGGTTTTGGATGTCCAAAGTCATAAGAGATTGCTATCTTCCTTGGTTGAATAGCACTCGAACAAAACCAAAAAAAAATTGTCTCTCATTGTTTCCATCATAGAACTTTGACGACGTTTTTCGTCTTATCTCTGAGTAAAATTCATGTAACCTAAGGCAAATATAAAGGTTGAATTACTACTTTTGAAATGTGCTTTAACACTATTTAAATCAGCATCCAAGTCGAAGAATTTTGATTGATTTTCAACAAATCAAAAATTCCAACATGATAAAACCAACACATAAGTCTAATAAGTTGAATGGTAAAACTAGTTAATTGTGTGTATCAATATGTTATTGTATTAGGCAATATCCTAGCAAATATTCCCCTTGTAAGCCCTATTTAAAGGGTCTCCCATCAATAGAAAAGACACATCGATTTTGCTTTTAAGAAACTATAATACCAATTGTCTGGGACAATTTCGGGAACTACAATTGGCATCGTTTGTGGGAAGAAGAACAAACTGTCGTCAACCATCGAAGAAAAGCCACCACATCTTCATCGTTAGATTGCTATCGCCGACATGCTCGGAAGAACCAACTGCCATCGTTATCGCTCGGGAGAGGAACGACCGTCGATCGTCTCCGCCGAATCACTGACCGCCGCGTCGCCGGACACCACCACCAATCGTCATTCGCGAACGAGAGCCGCAGTTGAGAGGATGACATCCCCAAAACCGCTCGAGCCACCGTCGTCGTAATCCACCAATAGTCTGTCATCACTAAGCCAAGCTTTTGGGTTTAACAAGTTCCAAATTTCCGACTCCGCACACAAGCAAGAACAATTCCCAATAATATGAGTTCCAAGACTAGAGACCCGACGTTGGACCCCATACTCGAGGGTGACGAGGAAGAAGCAGTGTGCGAGATCGAAAGACATGAGTTGATAGAGGCTAGAGAAGAGATTCAAAGGCTAAAGAATTCGCTCGATAAAGGGAAAGGGAAGCGCCCAGTCCATGGACTGATTCCTAAAGTAGGGCGGCGAGGATCGCAAGCGTAATCGAAGGAGGAAACGGGCGCGGATCTAACGTTCATGACGTATTAAGCGATGTAGGTTCTCCGATAGGGAAAGCCATAAAAATTCTGAATCAGAGCGAGACCGATCCGCACGAAGTCTTAGAGAAGACCAACTGCTTACGAAGCGTTAGTGGGAGAGGGATCACTCTCCCCCCGAACTTCAAGGACGTTCCAGCTATCGCTTTGGTGATAAGCAATGATCTCATAGGCATCATGATATCCGTCAAACCAGAAAGGAGGGTGATGAAGAAACGTATAGTGAAGAGCGCCGGAGAACTCAATGGAACAAAAGGGAGTGAGATCCCTCAACAAGAAGACGGTACGCAAGGCATCATTGCATGAATGAAAGGGATACGAGATCTCTAGAGAGGCACATAGCTCAAGAGCCTATGATAGAGGCCCAACTAAGACGATTATTGAACAATCAATGAGAGGTAATGCTATCGGCTCAGGAACATGCAGAGGTAAGTTGGTTAGGCTAACCTCTACACCCTTTGTGTAAGAGATTGGGAGACAAGAACAACCTCCAAAATTCTTGAGCCCAAATTTTGAGTTGCACAATGGAAGGAGTGACCCCGTCAACCATATCGTAGCATTCACACATAAGATGGCACTCTGGATCTCCAACGATGCTCTCATGTGCAAAACGTTTTCCTACAAGTATGGGGCAGAACGCTGTCAAATGGTTCCACACCCTTCCTGCAAATTCAATCCACTCTTGGGAACAACTGGTTTATAGATTTGTGATCGTTGTGTCACAAACAACCGGGAGCCCGCTTCCATTGGCAATCTCTTCACTTGTTGAATGAGGAGATGCGTTAGGTTGAAGGCTTTTTCATTATGATTCTTGGAACTTCACGTTGAGATTGAAGGGTGCAATGACATGTTTAATCTAGCTTTGTAATAAGGACGACAATCTTTTCTCGTCGGTGGATTTTCTCCCACAGAGTTTTCCCGTTAGAAGGTTTTAACGAGGTCTCCTCCTTCATATGATTTTTTTTTCTAGCTCTAGTTGTCAAACATTTTATGCTTATTAGTTAATAGAAGAATGTTCTTTTGCCTCTCTATCCTGAAAAAGCAAGCGTCATTGCAAATGGCATTGCAAGAGTGCAATACTGTCACAACAAAACTGTGAAAATCAGTTTGCCTATAAGGAGACAGGAAGATCACTTGAATACCTTCTAAGCATAGTACGCTAGAGGATCTGCTGACGACAAAATTGTGGTCGGTTTGCTGCAATGAGGCATGTAGATCGCCAAGGGATTCCCCTGGACCTAGAACGAGACGTCATTTGGAGGTCAATCCCGCGACAAAACCGTGAAAGTCGGTTTGCCCGCAAGGAGGCAAGAAGGTCGCTCGGAAGCCTTCTAAGCGTTGTACGCTAGAGGGCCCGCCGATGACAAAACCGTGAAAGTCGGTTCGTCTGCAAGGAGGCAGGAAGATTGATACAGTATATGCGCATCCGATATGACTCAAACCCTCAGCCTGCTAACTCGCTCAACCATTTGAGGGAATAATTGTGTATACCAATATTTTATTGTATTTAATATATTAAGCAATTAATATATTAGAGATAGATTATTTCTAAGAAAGGATAATAAATATCCTAGAGAATATTTTCCTTGTAAATCATATTTAAAGGATCTCCCATCAATAAAAAGATACATTAAATTTACTTTAGAAAAATACCAATTGGTAGAACAATTTCAGATGCTACATTAACAATATTAAAAGTAGTCAGATAACTTATACACCAGTCTAAATTTCTCTCAAATTTCATGTAGGATTTAATCCGCACATATTATTTTCCATGACCTCGTCTCATGTTCGATGTTTGCTACGACAATACTGATATATAAATGTTTGTTTGGTTGTTTATTAAAATTTCATGATTTAAAAAATCCAGGAAGTAGCATCTAATATATTACATTATTTTTGCGGATAAAATACAAGAAGTTAAATTCTCATGATTTGCACTTCCTCCATAATGGAGGAATTATAGGAAGTCAAATTCCTCCATTTTATTGTAAATGTTTTTATTTTTTATTTATATTTAAATTGTAAATTTCCTATTTACACATGATTCAAACTCTAGATTATAATAGATAAGGTTATAATAGTAAAATTAAATAAATTCACTTGAATTTTTACATTCAACCAAACAAAAGTTTATAATCTTAATTGGTAGGAATTTAAGTTCAACCAAACATATTTTTTTAAATCCTCATTATTTATAATATCGGAGAAATCAATTCCCATGAATTAAGTTCCTATGAATTCTATTTTCTGTATTTAACCAAACGAGCACTAAATATTTTTTCACTCTTCCTTTAACAATATAAGTACTTTTAGCTTTATAGTCTTATTTTAAAATGTGAATAGGAACTATTTAAAAAGATGGTGGGCTAGGGTTTCGGAATTTGAAAGTTTTTAATACTGTCATGATTGTCAAGTAGGGTTGGAGACTCTATCAATGTTTGGAAACACTCATTAGCAGGGTTTTACAAGAAAAATACTACAAAGGTTTAAGTTTTTTTGTCGGCTAGATTGGGTTTCAATCCAAGTTATACTTGGTCGAGTATATGGAGTGCTAAATCTCTATTACTTGAAGGTTTGGCATGGCTTATTGGGAATGGGTGCAATATCTCTGTTTTGCATGACAGATGGATACTTGATGGTGCTGGTGGTTTTCGACAACCATTGTTTGTCCAAGGATCATATGACACCTTGTTGGTGTCCTATTTCATCAATCTAGATCACAATACATGGATTTTATCATGTCTGCATTCTATTATGAATCATTTGGATGTACTAAACATTCTCGTGGTGCAACTCAACCCTTTTTTCAAAGGATGATTCCCTTTTTTGGTCGCATTCTTCAACTGGTAGTTATAATTTAAAGTCTGCTCATTGGCTTGGAATGTCTCGTTGTTCTCAGCCTGTTAATGTCTCCTCTAACTCGTCTGTTTGGGCTATGATTTGGAAGCTAAATGTTCCTCCAAAACTCAAGACGTAATTTTGCTTGGAAATTAATGTCCAACTTCTTGAGTGTTGAGGCTGGATTACATCGTCGACATATAACAGATTCATCAAGGTGTGATCTCTGTAACTCTTCTGATGAAACTCCATGGCATATGATTTTTTCTTGCCCAAATGCACGTCCTTTATGGAGTAATTCTGCACTACTACAGGAAATTATTTCGATGCAAAATTTATCTCTGAGTGATATTGTTTTGAATGTTGTTGAAAAATCATTGCATATTGGGTGTAGAAGAATTTTTCCTGATTTCTTGGGTATGCTGGAGTGCTCGTAATTTGGGAATTTTTCAGGGCAAACACAATCAAGGAGTATATTTTCTGGTTGGATATGGTAATATGGTGCACAATTATTAGACTTTTGCACTTCAGAGCATTCAAATGGGTCCAAGACAGTCCCACTGTACAACTTGGCAACGTCCACCAACTGGTGTTAAATGCTGATACACAAGATCGATTAATTAAATAGACCTATGGTTTTACTAGGAAAAAAACAATGTTACTTTATCATACACCTATGTTTTTTTTTTCCATGATACTTTTTATTAAAAAAAACTTGTAGAAAAATAAATGGTGGCTTTTGCTGAATCTAGTAGTGGAGATAAAAGGTCTGGCCACCACGTATTAATACACTACATTTCCCTCCACTGTCTTTAATCTGAACAATTGGGCCATATATACCAACAACACTCACTACAAAAGCCAAACATTTAAGACATAATTAAGAGAATTCTCAAATTAATTCACCAGCCATCATCCCAAGAGAGATCGAGGTAGTGGCATTGCCATGAAGCATGATGGCATGGTTCGCTTCAAGAAAGAACACTTTTTTAGAAGAAAATTAAAAACGCTTCTCAATCGTTCGATTTCGAAAATTTATGATTAAGATCATGCGTTCGTTAAATTTAAATAAATTAGAAAAAATCCGGCCGTATGTATATAATTTTGTAATTGTCTATGCATAAGTTTTGTAGATGACTGTACATAATTTTATTACTGTACATCTATGTATAATTTTCGTACTAATTATTCATTATTTTATAATAGAATATAAATTGTTAAACTAATTTATTTTCTTTTAGTAAAAAAACATTATATTTCACACTAAAAAAAATCGATAATTTTTACTCATACTCACGTAAAAAGTTAAAATAAGATGTATCTAAAATAATTTATTTATATTTAACCAAATTCATATTATGTACAGGTGCTTGTGCTAGTTCACTTACATAATCATGCATATTCAATAACAATTTTATGTACATTCACTTATAATCATGTGTAATCAATTATATCATCATGCACGCTCATCTAAAATAGAGCATGCATACCCAATTAAGAACTAATAAACAAGATTCTTCACTCTTTTTTGATGTGCTAAACCGATCAATATTTTGGTGGATGATTAGAATTTTGATTATTCACGCCTTCTTTCAGATAATGGGTGTTGATTACTCTCTAATTGGAAACGACTTGAGTTCTTTCTATCAACCTCGCTTCAATGATAGCGCGGTCTTTACGAATGTTTCAACATGTCGAACTCTTTTAACAAGATAGGTTTGGAGCTAGAGATTTTTTCGACCCCCTGTAACTCTCGCCCTCTTAGCCTATTTATAGAGGTTGGTCGGAGCCACATTTACAATACTCCCGATGTGGGATGAACAAGTTGTCTGCGTTTGATTGGTTGAGAAATGAGTGGCTTCTGATTGGTGTAAAAAGGGGTGCATCTTGATTGGTGCGAGGTGCGAGGTGCCGTTAATTGTGACATTTCTGAAACTTCTGATGTGGCTTTTCTTCCTATGCTTCTTCCCTTTGACAACAACGTGTAGTTTACCCTTCTTTCCTTCTCAACCATTCTTTCTTTGGTATGAGCTTGCGATTTGTCCTTCTACGTATAACATGCGTGCTGTTTCCACTTCTCCTTCTTTAGACCCGAGGCACATATCCTTGACACATCCCTTAGGTGCAAATGTGTGCGTTTAGACATATGCGTTTTTTTGTAGAGGAAATCTCTCTGGGGATGTCTTCCTTGGATCTTTTCAAGGGACCTTTAATTGCAGGAAACGTAGAGTGTTTTCGATGTCATTTCTTTAACGGAGGATCGGCTATTTTATCTGTTATTGGACGGTGTTATTCGGACACCATCATTTATATGGGTATGATAGAAAGCGACTTAACACCAAATTAAATTTTCAAGGCTATTTTAATTCAGATTGTAAGGTGAATGAGTTCTTACAGTTTCACATCCAAGCCATTTAGATTTAGGTAGAATTTTTATTTTAAAAGTGAGAGAAAAATTGGATATAAAATTTATAATCTCAACCCAATCTCTTGGAATTGAACCAAATTATTAGGTAACCTATCGATGGTCATGATTCATAATACATCATATTCATATTACTACTCATGGAAACACCTATTTTTCCTACACACAAATCCTTTTCAAGCAAACTATAGCTATACCCTGAAATTTCGGCCGTGTATGCTCATAAAGTGCTCGAAACTCTCGAGAGCTTGTACACATCACTTTTAATTTATTTTATTTAGGACGGATTATTTAATTAGCGGCTTAACTTTAATTATCTTTCCCCATCTTTTCTGCGAGCAAGAGAGGTGTTACGTTAATGTAATTTCCCCACCCGTGACTTTGGTCACGACTTTTAGTGTTTTTTTTTTGGGTAGAAGAAAGTCACGACTTTTAGATAATATATCTATATTTTATGCAACCTACAACTTTTTACGGCAATGTATATTTGATATAGTGAAGTATTTCTCAGAAAATGCAGTCGAGAGGCATTTGACATGTTCATACATAATAATTAATTAGGTAGATTAATTATTGGCGTGAAGTATATACTACTACGAAAATACATGTACACTTGCAAATTTATGGAAGAATTCAAACCTACCGGACAATTGATTTTCAATAAAAAAAATTTCGTCCGGGAAAAGCAGTATATGCTTGAAAAGGACATGCAATATAATCAATAAGGTTATTAAAATGTTTCTTTTCAACTTTTATTACACTTTCTTTTTGTCGACGGGGAATCTACTATATATATAAAAGCAATAAAGTTTGGAGCCTTCTCAATACGCCACCTAGGATTTCGCCACATGTCGATTCTATATTAAGCCACCTCATATTTTTACACATGTCATTTTCTTATAATTTAGACGTCTTTATAAATATTCCATGTCATAATCCACATGTCAAAAGTTTTCCATATCACTCATATATTATGTACACATCATATTGCCACATAATCCACAAATATCAATCGATTTTTTAATATTTTTCTATATTGGATTACAATAATGTTTTTTTGGAAATTTATTTACATATAAAAATATTTTTTACCATATCTTTATGATCTTAACAACTCTCCAATATAATCTACAAAAAAATCTCATATAAATATATACCGAGATCTTATCCTATAATATAAATATATACCGAGATCTTATCCTATAATATGTCAAGTCAATTTTATTTGCTAATCCATATTAAATGTCCCATTATTTTCATTTTCATTATCAAAATCTTTAATTTAGAATTATGCTTTTTTTACAATTTATATAAATCACCAATTCACAATTATTATTTATATTATATTTTTATTTATTAATATCTTTTTTATAATATATCTAAAAAATATCGATTCATAGTCGTGCAGGGCACGACGGGGACAACTAGTTTATTAGAATTTACTGAAATGAATTTTCACTTTGAATACCTTCAAATATGTACGTACGTTTCATACTCTTTCTTAATATTATAATCTCCGGTGTTGTTTTTTAATACGATTCGGCTAACGTGTGCCCATGGGCACACAATAAAAGTGTTAATTTAGGAAAATTATTTCAAAACTATTCCCTAAATTAGAATTAATAACCCATTTTTAAAAAATCAAAATTAACAAACAATATCCAGATTTACCAAGATTAGAAAAATCCTTCTTAATATTTTTGGTCAAACAAGAGGGCTGAGTGCCCTGTATTTATTAAAGCTTAAGAAACAGAGTTCAGCCTTAAATCCGGCATACCACAATCCTTACGAATACAAGCTGGAGGGAAATTAAATTCAGCAAAGGAATTATTAGCCAAAAGGGCAAAATTAGCCAGGGAGTCAGCCACAATATTGGCCTTTCGTGACACATGGGAAAATTTGACAGTCCAGCCATGTGAAAGCAAGAGTTTCCTGCACTGGAGAATGAGGTGGAAAGCTGCATGTGTACTGAGCTTATCATCCTCAATTAGCCGACAAGCTACCAAGGAGTCTGATTCCAGCATTAGGCATTGCATCCCTAATTTACGCCCCATCCGAAGGCCATGAAAAATTGCCCATAACTCAGCAACAAGAGCTGAAGTGTCACCACACTTAAAAATAAAAGCATGTATGAACCGCCCCATAGAATCCCTGAAAATACCTCCACCACCTACCGGCCCCGGGTTCCCCTTAGAAACAGCATCAACGTTGAGCTTAACCCACCCCACGTCCGGCGCAGACCATGAATTGCTGAGCTGAGTTGAAACCGAGCGTGGAATACTTGTATCAAATAAATCAGCAGTCTTGGCCAAATGATATGCATCCACCGCCCGATTAACCACGGTCATGATATTGTCCAGTTGGTCAACCTGTTCGAAAACGAGCTTGTTGCGAGCCTTCCAGATGTACCAAACCATGTAAGCAAAAGTCGAACTACTTCTGTCTTTTGATCGAATATTATTCTCAACCCATAACCGGATATTTTGCTCACTGAAAAAGGTTGGGGACACAAATTTCAACCCAGCAGACAACCAGAGATCTCTAACTCTCGTACAATCCCGGATCAAATGTAAGCAAGATTCTGGTTAAAAGCAACGAGGACACGCATCAAAGGAGGGCAGACCCCGTCGTACTCTATTCAGGTTACAGAGAAAAGCCTCATGACAGGTGAGGTGAAGAAATTGGCGAACTCTTTATTGTGTTGGGCACTGCCATGTAAGAGCCCAAATCGGAGAAGGCTGAATTATATTAGGACGATCGAAAAGGAGCTTTGCAGACTTAGAAGTGAACAAACCTGAAGATGATGGCCCCCAAAAAAGACTATCAGTTGCCATGGGGTCTGGAAATAGCCTCACCGCTGCAAGTTTGGCCCGAATATCCGCAGGCAATAGAACATTCAAACTCGTCCAATTCCATCCCGTTTCATGCCAATAATCAGCCACAACCATACCCATTTGGGTATCCGAGAGAGGTTGCTTAGCGAACTCAGCAAGGGGTTTATCAAGTAACCAGTTATGCACCCAAAAGAGTGTTGTTGTGCCATTTCCCACCGAGGTTCGCAGCCCTTTTGAAAGGAGTTGTCCCCCATGTACAAGGCCCTTCCACATATAAGATTGCCCCGAGCGACGTTGAAAGATATCCACATCCGCCCTATGGTTACAATACTTGCCTCGAATGACACGACTCCAAAGGCTGTTAGGTTCCGTTAAAGCACGCCACCCAAGTTTGGCCAAAGCAATCTCATTTGAATCCCGCATTGAGCGGACTCCAAGCCCTCCATCCTTTCGAGGAAAAGTAATCTTATCCCAAGATAACAAGTGAACCTTCCGATGCTCATTACTCGAACCCCAAATAAAATTACGAACTTCCATGTCAATCTTATCACAAATTGACCGTGGTATCATGGTAGATTGCATTGCATAAATTGGCAAACTAGTGAGAACGGAATTTGCCAAAGTAACACGGCCTGGAAGAGATAAAGATCGAGACTGCCATCCCCGAAGACGTGAAGTAATTTTATCCACAAGATAAGAAAATTTAGCATTCTTCACTCGGCCCTGGAGGGTCGGCACCCCCAAATACCGCCCCAGATCTGAAGTCAAAGGAATTGAGAACGCCGAGCTAATAGCCGACGCGGTAGATTGGAGCACATTCTTGGAAAAGATGATCGAGCTTTTTTCATAATTCACACGCTCTCCGGATTGACCACAAAACTGATCCAAACATGACTGAATTACTGGCACCTGAGAAGGAGTAGCTTCAGCAAAGAGAAGCAAATCATCGACAAAAAATAGGTGAGACAAAGGCACCCCACCAACAGTAATAGGACGCCACAGCCCATTGTTAACCGCTGATTGTATTATATGGGAGAGACGTTCCATACATAGTACGAACAAGTATGGCGATAATGGGTCGCCCTGACGAACTCCCCGAGAGGGTTTGAAGGACCCGGCCAATTCACCATTCCAAAGCAACCTCGTTCGACCACTCGTCTGGCATGACATTATGACGTCAACTAAGTGAGAAGGGAAACCAGCTTCACGTAAAATATTACGGAGGAAACTCCATCGGACCCGATCATAGGCCTTAGCAAGATCCACTTTCAGCACCATCCACCGTCCATTATTCCTTCTATCATTCATTGTGTGTAAGATTTCTTGAACAATGACGATGTTATCAACTATTTGTCGACCCGGAATAAAGCTCGATTGCATTGGTGACACTATTTCTGCAATGAATGGCTTTAGGCGCTTAACTATCATCTTAGTGCATATTTTAAACACCACGTTAAGGAGCGATATTGGACGTAACTGGGCTGGTGTACTCGGATTCTCAACCTTATGCAACAAGATTAAAGTGGAGTCACCAAATCCCTCTAATATGCGATGATCGTTAAGGAAACAGAGTACAGTCCGGGTAACATGTTCACCCACCGTGGCCCAGCACCGCTAATAGAATACGACCGGAAAACCGTCCGGACCCGGCGCCTTGAAAGGACCCATGTCTCTAAGAGCAGCCCACACCTCACAGGCCTGAAAAGGGGTCGATATTACTTCCAAAAATTCGGGTGATGGTGCTGGAAAATTACAGGACAAATGAACCTCCCTACTAGTTGACATAAAAGTGGAATTATCCTCTGAATAAAGATCAGCAAAAAAATTCAACACTAAACTCTTCATCTCAGCTGAATCTGAAATCCATGCACCCTCTACGGTTTGGAGTCGCTCAATTTTATTAGATCGACGCCGAATAATAATAGAGAGGTGATAGTAACGGGTATTACGGTCACCCTCGATCAAGAAAGAAGCCCTTGATTTTTGGAACCATAATAATTGCTCTTGTTCCAAGACCTCCTCCAACTCCCGAATAAGCTGAGCTTCAAGATCAATTAGCCGTTGCAAAAAATAAAGAGCAAGCCGACGTTTAATCCCCGCCAAACGAGCCCATAAATTCCTCTTGCGCCAAAAAATATTGCCAAACACCTCCCGGTTCCACGTGACTAACTGAGCAGCAAGATGAGAAAGAGTGTCCATGCAAGAGAGTGATGTGTCCCAGTTAGAACCAAGAAATGGCCGAAAATGCTGATGTGTCATCCACGCTGCTTGAAAACGGAATGGGCGATTGGGTCTGTTCATGCGTTGGTGCTCATGTAATTTGAGAATAATGGGACAGTGATCTGAATGTGGAGCTGTAGCGTGTTGAACCCATGCATCCGGGAAACGTAACCTCCAAGATTCATTACACAAAGCACGGTCAAGTCGGACTGCCTTTCTAGTGCGCACTGAATTGCCAGTTTGCCATGTAAACGGAGTGTCGGAGAACCCGAGATCAATAAGTTGAGCATCATCAAAGAATTGTCTGAACTAGCGGGTGTTATTATTCGAGCCTACAGACGATCGAGATCTTTCGTTTGCATTCAAAGTTGCATTAAAATCCCCGGCTAAAACCCATGGACGATTGTTGACTCGCGCAAAAGTTTCAAGTTCTTGCCAGAGTCTCATTCTAGTAGTTGCATCGGGTGAAGCATAGACCGCTGACAAGAGCCAAGGATCCTCACCTCTACGAGACACTTCTACCGTGATATGTTGTGGATTCATAGAAATCTGATCAATACGAACTTCAATAGTGCGCCATAGCAGCCAGATACCTCCTGAAAAACCAACCGCCTCGACACGTAGTATGCCATCAAAACCGATTTGTCTACAGACCAAATCCGTCTGTTCCCCACTGATGTGCGGTTCCACCAAAACCAATACCCTCGGATCATGAATACGTATCAATTCCCGTATAGTTGACAAAAAGTGCGCGCTACCCGCACCACGAACATTCCAAATTAACAAATTGAGCTCTAACATAGAGGCCATGGAGTAGTTTAAGTAACCGAATATGGGCAAATAAACCGCCGTCATGGAAGTCGCAAAGATGCGGCAAGATTCAGACAGATGTTGAATCGCGTCCAGGGACGCTTGAGGCATTGAGACCTTGCATAGCACTGGATTCGTCTCTGTTATCAGAGGGAGCAACTCTATTATCATTCGGTCCGCTATTTGAGGGACCGATAGACGAAACGGACCCGTCCGGCGGTTCGATACCAGCAAACTTTGTCTGCTCCAGACTTGGATGTAACTCACGGTTGGTGTCTGTCGCCGTGTCTCCATTCCCAGGGGCGTCTGATGGTAAAGGGTGACAAGTAGCAGCTTCAAGGTTGTTGTTTTGAACCTCCGCGAGTTTGCGCGTAGCTTCTCGTAACTGTTTTTTTAGGCTATTATGGGCTGTCGAGGGAAAAACCGAGGTTGGTGGCTTAGAGTTGCTTGAAATTGCGTGTTTTATGGCAGAAGCTGAAACTTTTTCCCACATGGTTAGAGTTGGCGATACGGTTTTGGGTCTCAACAACTAGATCTTGGGACGCAATCTTTTGAAAAGGATGAAATCTTTTATTAGTAGAAGAATTTTTATCTTTACTATCCTTTGTACTTATCTTTCTCTCCCTGGTATTACTAGGAAGATATGGTTTTGGGTCCACGCTATCTTTTCGAGCGCTTTTCTTAACTGACGAACTCTTTTCATTCTGGGAGTAGATCATAGCAACTGACGTATCAGGATTTGTGGGCTCCGCAATCATGGGGGATTCAATCTCTAGCGCCGCAAATCTCGATCCCAAATTCACCGGATCTCTTTTAGCAATTGTTCGGGTCGGGTTTGCTACTAACGGGTTTGTTTTTTCCGGAACCCTAGATCTTGTATTATTGGCTTTGGGTGGCTCAGTACTCCCCGGTTTGTTAGGGACCGGCGGAACTGTAGTATCAGCTCTCCCTTGACTAGGAATTGTAGGTACTCGGCGACGAATTGGCTTTTTGACTTGCATCCAAGGCCCAAAAGTAGCAGATTCTATCGATGGGTTTTATTGCCCCAACTTATCCGATCGTACTATAGCCGCAGCTTCAGCTTCTTTAGATGGGGCGTTGGAATCAACCGTCATTGACTCGGTTACCAAGGGGGTCTTTGTTGGACATTTTTCCATCGAATGCCCCACCTTCCCACAATGGTAGCACAACATACTGAGTCCTTCGTACTGTATACCCCATACTCTTCCCCGGCATCGGAATTTTGATAGGAGTTTCTGGGACAGGTCAATCTCAACGCTCAAACGAACAAATTGCCCCCGTTGGGCGTCTTTAGTAGTCTTATCAATTCTCATGACCGTCCCGATCTTTTGACCCACTTTGCGCAGAAATTTTTCATCAAAGTACTCCAGACTCAGCCCCGGAATACGCACCTAGACAGTCAGTGTTGTGGTTTCATCACTTGTGGGACAAAAATCTGGTTTCCAGCGTCTAATCATCAGGTAATTGTCGCCTAGCATCCACGGTCCTTGGGTAAGGACGTGATCATAGTCATCGCTATTAGCAAAACGAACTACGTACCGATCATTACCAACGTCCACCAAGTTAAAGGAGCCTTTGAGCTCCCACTTTTTCTCAAGCCTTTGTCGTAGAGACGTATACCCTGGACCTTTATCAAACATATTGATAATCAAAGCTCTTGTCTAAGGTTCCCGTAATTGTCGTTTTTCGGCAGCCGAGAGTGTGATGGTGGGACAATCTGGGTCATCGTCCTCCGGCTCTTCATCATCTTCGGTGTCGTAGAGATATGAATGATCAGTATCCGGTTCCGCTTGAACCGGATGGGACGAACTTATAGATGCACCGGTCACAGAATCACGATAGGACTTCGGAGCCGCCTTTTATATGGCATTACCAAGCAAATTCAGGCTTTGGTTGAATTGTGCAATGGGGGGAAACAGACCAGGTTGGTGGTCTATATCCATGGTGGATGAGGGAGGCCGAGTCGCTAAGGAACGACCCGGAGACGTTGCCATGAGCCCGACGGGCGTAGACCGGCGAAGCACCAGAATAACGTCGACGGCGAGGGTAAACCTAGAGAGTTTAGAGCTAAGGATTTTCTCAAGAGTAAATCCTTCTTAATATTATAACAAACATAAGCGTATTTGTTTCTAAAAATAAACAACTCCTAATAAACTAAAGTGTTTACCACTGAAAATTTTCAATTATATTGTAATTAATCAATAGGAAAGCATTTTCTTTTTTTCAACAATCAATAGAAAAGCAATATATACTTTTTACATGGATTAGGCACAAATTAGAAAATCTGTCTTATAAAGGTAGTCATTACAATTCCAAAACCATTCTTCTAACAGCTCAAAACAAAAATAGAGTATCAACTTCAAAAAAAATCAAATATTGTGTTCCTCTGAACTGCAATCATAGCTTGGCGTGGGCTTCATGGTTTCAACATTCGACCTTAATGAAGATTCACTCTAAAAGGTGCGCCCCACTTCAACACAAATTATTTTTTCGATCTAAATAAACTAGCTAGGAACATGGAAGAAGAGGCAGGGCATCACGCAACAGAGGTAAGGCAACATCCACCAACAAGTTCACATCATCATCCATCAAAAACCAGGATCAACAGTGATAAAAGGGCCCATATCTTAATAAAGCTTCTACACATAGAAAGTGGGGGACAACTTAGAAGGAGTGCAATGAAGAGAGTTGCTCAAGAGTTCAATGTTTCAGCAGGACCACAACTAGAATATAGAACACAACCAAGCAACAAAGTGATGCGATGTAAAGGCCCGATGTAAGTACAGTATTAAGTATCACAACAATGGTAAAAAGAGGATTTTATTTGATGAGGCGACAATCACGACAATAAACACGGGGGACAGATCATGCATAAAGGATTTAGCAAGCAAACTCAACATTTCAAATAGTGCAACTCGATCATAGACTAATTTAAAAGAGGAACCTTAAGGCACGTGCAAATGCATTTAAACCTGGACTGATGGATTCAAACAAGACAACAAGGTTAGAGTGGATACTAAGTCTACTACAAGGAGACACAATAGAAACAAAGAAAAAATATTATCCCATAAGATGAGAAATGATTCCAATTAATCAAGAAGTCCCAAAAAGTTTATATAGCACAACATGAGAGGGGGGAACATAGAGTTGTAAGCTCAAGAAAATTCATACCCAAGGTGCATGCTCACAATTGCAGTATAAAGACTGAGGTTTGATTTAGAGGGACAATTGCAGTATAAGACTTATTATGATTTAAGTTTAATAATTATAATTCTGGAATAAAAGGGAGAAAACTGATTTATTTAAAATCAGTGGCTGAGATGAAAAGTTGATCTTTAGAAGATCAAGGGCTGGGATTCTCCAAGGTGGTTAAGAATAACTGATTTCAAACCAACTTCCTAACTGTTTTCTGAATTAACTGTCTGACAAACGTCTGATAATTCAGATTCATCTATTTAAAAAGAATGTTTCATCTAAGAAATGTAAGAGAGAACATCAGTTTTTTGTCTGATTTCTCATAGGGCTTTGTTGTATCCTAGAGAAGTGGATTTGTTTGAAACCCTACAACATTTAAAAGGGGACAAATATCACTTTAAAGAAAGTGATCTGTCACGCCTCAAAGCACAAAATTAAACCCTTAATCCCAACAATTTAAAGTGATAGTCGTCATGGAGGACGGATCATAAGCAACAGCCTTGACTCTGATGAATCAAGATTTTTTCAAGTTAGACAGATTTGATGGAACGAACTACAACCGGTGGAAGGATCAAATGATGTTCCTACTGACTGCCCTCAAGATATCTTATGTGTTGGATGATGACCTAGTGGTTGTCCCTAATCCAACAGAAGGAGAAAGTGAAGAAATCAAGGACCAAAGAAAGAAACGTGATGAAGATGAAGTCTTGTGCAGAGGACATATCCTGAATCGAATCTCTGACAGACTCTACAAACTGTTCACATCGATCAAGTCCCCAAAGGAGATATGGAGTATGCTGGAGACGCGTTACAACAATGAAAAACAAGGGACAGATAAGTTTCTTATGATGAAATACTTTGAATTTTCAATGGATAATAACAAATTAGTTATGGATCAAGTGAATGATCTGCAAAGCATTGTTAATCGACTTAAGGAACTAAAAGTTGATATTTCTGAACCATTACAAGTAGGGGCTATAATTGCAAAACTGCCCACTTCCTAGAACAACTATAGGAAGAAGTTGTTGCATACAAACGAGGATCTATCCTTAGAGCAATTGCAGAAACATTTAAGGATAGAGGAAGAAACTCGAAAACAATACACTAAACATGCAAATTCTGATTCAAAAATTAACAATGTTGTTGGTGAAAGTTCCAACAGGAATGCAAGAAAAAAATAAAAGGAAAAAGTCTGATGAAGGGAACAATCACAACAACAAAAGGTTCAAGAAGAATGAGAAGGACAGCAGGCCTAAATGCCACTTCTGTCACAAACCAGGGCATTTCAAAAGAGATTGCAAATTCTAGAAAAGAAGCAACAAGAATCTGGAAACAACCAAGTGAACGCAACAGACAAAGAAAATTCAGAAATTGTTGATATGGTCTCTAAAATGAAAATAAGCATGGTGACTGAATTGAACATGGCTGCAACATCGAAATCCAGAGATTGGTGGTTCGATTCTGGAGCGACAGTCCATGTTTCTAATGACAGAAGTCAGTTCGCCAAATTGCCTTCAAACTTGTGGGGAGAAGCACTGCTGACAGCTTGTCATGTGCATAACAGAATTCCTTCTAGAAGAACTAAAGTGTCTCCATATGAAGTATGGAATTGAAGACAACCAAATCTGAATTACTTAAGAGTATGGGGATGTATTGCATATTATCGGGTTCCTGATCCAAAGAGATCAAAATTGGGTCCTAAAGCTTTAAGAAGTATCTTCATAGGATATGCTGAAAATTCTAAAGCATATAGATTCCTAGATTTGGACTCCAATTTAATTGTCGAGTCTAGGGATGCTGAGTTTTTTGAAACTAAGTTTGTAGGAGACAGAACTGAAAATTCAGCGGGATATGCACCAGAAAATAATATAGAACATAATGAATCTGGAATTCCAGCAGATATTACTGAACCTAATGAATCTGAAATTCCAGCAGAATATTATGATTATGGAAATACAGAAAAATCTGGTGCATCGACCTCTTAGTCGAACAAAAGAAAAACTTGTGAACCGTAAGAACAAAGAAGAAGTCAGAGAATAAGAATTCAGCAGTCGTTTGGTTCTGATTTTCGACTACCAAATGATGTTTTACTCTTGGTTGAAGGATCCAGAAATGAAGTCTTAAATGAAATCCCTAAAGTTTTTTAAGTGGATCAAACGGATGGAGATCCTAAGACGTTTAAAGAGGCAATGTCCTCTAAAGATGCTGCTTTCTGGAAAGAGGCTATTAATGATGAAATGGATTCAATATTATCTAACAATACTTGGATTTTAGTGGACCTACCTAAGGGTTGAAAGTCAATTTCCAACAAGTGGGTGTTTAGAAGGAAATTCAATACCGATGGGTCGATACAGACTTTTAAGGCCAGATTAGTGGCCAAGGGATTTAGGCAAAAAGAAGGAGTAGATTATTTTGATACTTACGCTCCCGTGGCCAGGACAACATCCATAAGAGTGCTCTTAGCACTTGCCTCTATACATATGCTGGAAGTGCATCAAATGGACGTTAAGACCGCGTTTTTAAATGGAGATCTAGAAGAAGAACTGTATATGGAGCAACTAGAAGGTTTTGTGGCTCCCGGGAATGAAAACAAAGTTTGTAAACTTGTGAAATCCCTCTATGGGTTAAAACAGGCTCCAAAACAGTGGCATGAGAAGTTTGATTCAGCCATTCTGTCTTATGAATTTAAGCACAATGGAGCTAACAGATGCGTTTATACTAAGTTCATTGACAAATACAGTGTAATAATTTGTCTCTATGTCGATGATATATTGATATTGAGCAACAATACGGAAGGAATTAATGAGACTAAGAACTTCTTGAAATCACAATTCAAGATGAAAGACTTAGGAGAAGTAGACACTATATTGGGCATCAAAATAATCAAAAATAGTGGGGAGTTTATTTTATCTCAGTCTCATTACATTCACAAGATGTTGGACAAATTTAAGCATTTGAGAATCAAAGAAGCAAACACTCCTTATGACCCTTCATGCAAGCTGTTCATAAATGAAAGAAGAGCGAATTCTCATAAAGAGTATGCTAGCGCTATTGTGAGTTTAATGTACGCAATGCATTGTACTACACCATACATTGCCTTTGTTGTTTGTAAATTTTCTAGATACACTAGCAATCCTGGGATTGAGCATTGGAAGGCTATAAGCCGAGTTTTAGGATACTTAAAAAGAACTATAAATCTGAATTTATCTTACATTGGCTTTCCAACAGTTTTGGAAGGTTTTAGTGATGCTAGTTGGATATCTAGTACAAATGAGAATAAATCAACTAGTGGATGGGTGTTCACTATAGCTGGAGGAGCTATTTCCTGGGCTTCAAAGAAGCAAACCTGCATCACTCATTCAACTATGGAATATGAATTTATAGCTTTGGTTGCAGCGGGTAAGGAAGCAGAATGGCTCAGAAATTTTTTATTGGATATAAAGTTGTGGCCACAACCTATGCCATCTGTTTCTATATTTTGTGATAGTGCAACAACATTGTCTAGAGCTTATAACAAGATATATAATGGTAAATCTAGACATATAAGTTTACGACATGCTTATGTCAGGCAGCTGATAGAAGAAGGTGTTATTACCATTATTTATGTAAAGTCATGTAAAAATTTGGCTGACCCTTTTACGAAAGCACTCTCGAGTAAAGAAGTGGTAAGGAACACTTCAGCTGCAATGGGTTTGAAATTGGTTTAGAAATCACCACAGCAGGAACCCAACTTCTTTCAAGAGATTCTAGTTTCGAGGTTTAAGGGTAACAACAAGTTGTTGATTAGTGATTTGATTAACTGCACATGGAAAGACTACTAAGTTTGTGCAGAAAAGATAGGATGAGTTTTCAATACTCTTAATGAGATTTATGAAAGTTTAAGAATAGAATAATGGATCTTACCTATGTAGACAATATAGGAGTGGAGTTCCTTCTAAGCAAAACCAGTTGTTTTGTAAATTGTCTATGAAATCTAGGTGAACTCAATGCTGAATAATATATTTGAAATTATGTGAAGAAGCTAGAAGTGTTGTATGTACGCTCTATCCTGTGTTAATAAAAGAAAGATGGTTTAAGGAATTGACCACCATTGAATCTGTTGGCACTTTGATAGAGTTATACTAATTGGAAGTTTAAGTTGAAAAACACTCCCATTACGTATGACATTATTAACAAAAGTCTGATTCATAGACTTAGTGGGGATTGTTGGTAAAAGTCTATTAATAAGACTTATTATGATTTAAGTTTAATAATTATAATTCTAGAATAAAAGGGAGAAAACTGATTTATGGCTGAGATGAAAAGTTGATCTTTAGAAGATCAAGGGCTGGGATTCTCCAAGGTGGTTAAGAATAACTGATTTCAAACCAACTTCCTAACTGTTTTGTGAATTAACTGTCTGACAAACGTCTGATAATTCAGATTCCTCTATTTAAAGAGAATGTTTCATCTAAGAAATGTAAGAGAGAACGTCAGTTTTGTTGTCTGATTTCTCATAAGGCTTTGTTGTATCCTAGAGAAGTGGATTTGTCTGAAACCCTACAACATTTAAAAGGGAACAAATATCACTTTAAAGAAAGTGATCTATCACGCCTCAAAGCACAAAATTAAACCCTTAATCCCAACAATTAAGTATCACAACAATGGTAAAAAGAGGATTTTAATTGATGAGGCAACAATTACGACAATAAACACGGGGGACAGATCATGCATAAAGGATTTAGCAAGCAAACTCAACATTTCAAATAGTGCAACTCGATCATAGACTAATTTAAAAGAGGAACCTTAAGGCACATGCAAATGCACTTAAAGCTGGACTGATGGATTCAAACAAGACAACAAGGTTAGAGTGGATACTAAGTCTACTACAAGGAGACACAATAGAAACAAAGAAAAAATATTATCCTATAAGATGAGAATTGATTCCAATTAATCAAGAAGTCCCAAAGAGTTTATATAGCACAACATGAGAGGGGGAACATAGAGTTGTAAGCTCAAGCAAATTCATACCCAAGGTGCATGCTCACAATTGTAGTATCAAGACTGAGGTTTGATTTAGAGGGACAATTCACTTTTGATAGAAAAATAGGTATTTTCCATTTACTTACAAGGAAGCAAAAAAGAGGAAATCAAAAAACAAAGACAAGGGGACAATTGTAACAAAGCCGATTCAATCAATGGTTTGCCAGTGTCAGGTTAATCTTGTAATTGGGCATCTCATAGGGGTTCTGGGCAAATACTATCGTGATTAGCTCGTAACAAATTCGTAAGAGTTTTGAGTTTCCTTTTTCAATATTTGCTCTAACAAAGGATGCCTTATCTAGTTCAGCATCTCCTATTCGAACCTCCTGCAATTGGTCAACTAACTTATCTCACGACATAGTATCGATCACACTCAAGTTGTTCAGATTGTTGCTCAGCTCAACTTTCTTCCCCCGATCACGACGTGACTTGCACTTTGCCTCATGGTCGTGATCTCCCTCGTGATCGAGCTTTGAGGTCGTGCTTCGCCGCGATTTGCATGTCGTCAATGGTTCCTTCCGTGCGATCTACTTCCTTGATAATTGCGATCTCGGTCATGACGAACCTTGCATTCGCAACATTGACCCCATGCTGCCCCTGGTGGCCATGACTCGAATCAGGCGTATCTACCGACCCGCTTCATATCGTGCCATCACAACACTTGAGATCGAGTAATTGTTTGTGAACGTGATTGGGGAATCGTCTTCGTGCCACCTCTCGATCGTGATCCATCGTGTGGGCAAGGTGATGTCCGCCTTTTTAGTCATGTTTTTAGGGTGTGTTTTTGTGTCTTTTGAGTCTTTTTCTTTAGTTTTGTGTTTTGTTTTGAGTCGTTTGTGTAGGTTTTCGTATTTTCTTGAGATATGGAGTCTACATAAGCTTTGGTGGTGTTTTGTAGGTTTTTAGAAGCTTTTTGGAGCATATTTTGAAGAAAGGAGTAAAGACGGTGAAGATAGCACTCAAGAATGAAGAGAAGATGAAGATTAAGCGCTCAAGTAAAGTTATTGAAGATCAAGTTTGAGCTTGGAAAGAGATAGAGAAATTCATTACAAGAACATAGGAAAAAGAATCGAGTCAAACGGAGTTGTAACGAATCTTCTACGCAAGTTTTACTCAAGGGTCGTTAACGGCCCTGTCAAGGTCGTTAACGAGGCAGCGAGAGCAGCAGAGATCCGAGTCGGTGCTATTAATGGGCTTTTATCCTATTTCCTATTATGTTATTAGATAGATAGAAGGAGTATATCTTATTAGAAGATATTATTTCTTTATAGTTAGATTTAAGATAGATTTATTTCCTTAGAGATAGATTTAAGATAGAATAGTTTCTCTATAAATACACTTGCCCTCTCTTTAGTTTTCTTATCAATTACACAATCAATTGCCTTGGAGGGCAAGTAAGAGGAGGAGAAGAGAGAGAGAGAGAGAGACGTGAGAGGGGGACGAGATTGTGGATTGGAGAAGAACTATTGTTTTGAATTCGGTTGTAAGCTTTCTATTTTATTTAATTCAGTTGTTTTCAATCATGCTTTGTGAGTAGTTTCTCTCTCTAAGGTTGGGGTTAAACCCAACAATGGTTGTGCATGCTTTCTCTTAATCATGATTTGATTGTTTTTATTGCATTAATCTATTCTCTTGCTCTTAATCCTTGAAGCGAAAGTGAATTGGAATTTCTCATTCATAGTTGAAGCGAAAGTGGAAACTTTGAATCAGAATAGTCAAATTAGGGTTTTGAAGTGAAAACAGATCTATCCTAGTTGAAGTAGAAGAGATAAATAGTAAGTTTATTGATAGGACGAAAGTTGATTGATTTACTTGCTTAAGTTGACGAAAGTTGACACCTTTATGTTATAAAAGCATGATCTTTATGTTTCATTAGCGTTTGGCATGCATAACTGTTGTTGTGGGGATACCTAAACCTTAGAATTCCTCTTTCCTTGCTAAAAACTCTACCTTTATTGATTGCTTGCGTAACAAGTAATAAAACTTGATACTGACTTTCTCCCTGCGGACGAACCTGACTCTGCTATACTCAGCGGAGTCTTGACTTACAAATTTATTTGTTGGCCGAGAAACCCTTTCAACACAAGGCGTTTCACTGAATTTCATATTGGAAACTCATGGACTTTTATTTCTGTTTCCCATAAATGACGTCAACTGTTAGTGTAAAAATTTGTCAAGTACTCAAAGGTCAGATCTGAATCTTATACCTCCTTAAAGACCTCAATTTTAACTTGCAAAATAATAGACAAAGAGGCCAGGGTCTAGCCCCCTAATCTACCTTTGATGCCTAAGTAAGTCGGGGTCTCAATTGCACTGCGTGTTTAAAGAATGAAGCTTACTGTATTTATAGAAGAAACTCGTTTTCTTTATGCCCAAGATCGTCGATGACATAGTGTTGGTGGACGAGTCTAGGGAGGGAGTTCGTAGAAAGCTGGAATCTTGGAGAGAGAAGCTTAAGCCAGAGGGTTTTAAGTTGAGTCGGACGAAGACAGAATATGTTGAGTTTAAGTTCAATCAGGAGGTAGAGCCAGAAGAGGAAGTTCGCTTGGGAGGAGAGGACATAACGAAAAAGGAGATGTTCAGATACCTAGGCTCTGTCGTGCAGAGTGATGGGAGCATCGAGGAGGATGTTAGTCATCGAATCCAGAGAGGTTGGCAGAAGTGGAGAGGCGCTTCTGGAGTGCTATGTGATAGAAAAGTTCCACTCAAACCCAAGGGCAAGTTTTACAAATCTGTGGGCTATACAGTATGGGGTTGAGTGTTGGCCGACTACTAAGGCGCAGGAGCAGAAGCTGATGGTGGCAGAGATGAGGATGTTGAGGTGGATGTGCGGACATACGAGACTTGACAAGATCAGAAATGAAGTGATTAGGAGCAAGGTGGGAGTGGCCAGTTTAGGTGAAAAGCTCAGAGAGTCGAGGCTCAGATGGTTCGGGCACATACAGAGGAGACCGCCAGATGCCCCAGTTTGGAGAATTGAGAGGTTGATCGATAGAGACTTTCGCAAGGAAAGAGGCAGGCCGAAGAAGAGTTGGAAGGAAGTCATAAATCAAGACCTTGCATTGTTGGCGGTCTCTACAGATTTGGGTCAGAAGATTACAGTGATAGAGCGGTAGTAGGAAGACCTGGAGGGAGTGTCCTTCTCTTTTCCTTGTCTCTGTTTTTTAGTTTCCCGGTTTTCGTTTTCTCGGTTTTCTACCTTACTTTTTCGCTCGTGCGTTTTACTCCCCCTCGAGCTTTTGTTTCCCGCCTTTCCCCTTTTACCTTGGGCCCCCTTAAATACCCTCTCGATTTCGAGTCGGGATAAGGGTGCGTACATCTCGATCCCCCAAATCCCGTTCATACCGGGTTGCACCTGGATAGATGTTGTTGTTGTACATGTTAAAGAGTTGAACCCATGTAAATTGTCAAAACGATCTAGTGATTAGTACTAAACCAACAGATATTTTTTCATCACTTTTAGTTTTCAGGGTCAAAATTCATAACATATATACACACAAATTACATAATTTTACACAAATGGTAGTAGTAGACCCCTCTACTGTACTCCCTTTTTACTCCCATTATTCTATCCACATTGACATTACAAGTTACATCATATTGCCAATTTACCGTCCTACCCCCATCCACACCTGAAATTTACAACAACTCCTCCCTTTACTCATAAACGATTATTATTTTTTTCCTGAAATTAATTAATTAATCCAGATGCGGTGGTGAGAGGGAGATTCCAAGGATTTCTGCCTCCGCAAATCCCCATAAAACCTCCTTATGAACTCCGCCGCCGCCTTGCTAACCTGCGCCTCCTCCTCCTCGCACCCCTTCGCCTCCGGGAACGGCGAGTCCGTCACCCTCAGCTGCCTCACCGGCGTCCCTCCGAACCCCGGCATCACCATCGGCGTCTCCGCCGCCCCCTCCGCCTCCTCGCTGTTCAGCATGTCGAACACGCGCTGAACGGCGGCGGCGATGGCCTTCTCGTCGACGCGGTAGAAGTAGCTGCTGTAGTGGAAGCGGCGGCGGCGCCCTGGCCGGCTCTTCTTGATGGCGGGGCTGTTGCTGCAGCTGAACTCGTACTCGGCCAAGGAGCGGACGACGTCGTTTGGAGGAGGTTTGAGGATTCCCCTTTTCAGGAATTTGAAGGCGATTCGTATGAGTTTCCAGATTTGCTTTGCTACCGCCACTTGGATACTTGTGCTTGTTTCCATTTCTACGGGGAAGAAATTAATCTCTTAAAAAATGTAGTTTGTTGAAATTTTGATGGAAAGTGTTGAGGCATAATGACTAGTATTTATAGTATGTAAGGACGTAAGGTTATAGTAAGTTGGGGAGAAATTGTATGTTTAGAGTCTAGAGAGCAAATTAAATGAATATATTCAGGAAGTGAGAAAACTTGACTTTTGTGCGTTTAGTATTGTGAAGCTCCTCAAGATATTTTGATTGTGTCATTGTTGGAATTTTAATCAAATGTGATTATGGGAGAACAAATCGAATTCTTAGCTCGTTGTAATAATATATTATGCTGATGAAATACTTGTCTAAACTTGCACAGATTGACTCTCTTGAGTTTTACCGAATTAAGATTAGAATACATATACATAAAGTTGGGCACATAAAGATTAAACTAAAACAATTGTAATACTTTTCAGAGGCATCATAAAATTCAATAGCAGAAAGGGCAGTTTTTTTAATCTTTGTATTATGACTTATCTAGTTAGATCAACGAGTGTCGTTTTAAGGGCCTAGTTTGGTATAAAAGTGTGAAAAGAAAAGAGAAAAAAAAAATTGTATGGAAGTACAGTATGATATTGATTCTCTTCTTAATTTCTCCCGTCAAAAGGAGGGGAGGATACGATTAAAAAAACTAACATAAGTCTTGTACGGGTCGAATATAAATTATTTATTTTAAAAGTAAATTAATTTAATTTTTTTATGTCAATGTGAATAAAATTTACGCATTATTTTAATTTAAGATCTAATATTTTTTTCCGTTACTAAAAGAAAATAAATTACTAGTAATTTTTAAATTTGTACACATATGTTTAAATTTGTAATCTATACATATAATATCAAACAAAAGTTTAATTCTAACTTATATAATTATTTTTTTCATTATAATCTGAGATTTGAATATATAATTAATCATAAAATATATACCTAATTAAAAAGTAGAATGAGATAAGAATGAGTCTACGATTTAGTTACTAGTTTGTAACAAACCTATATAAAAATAAAACAAAATAATTATAAATATTTTTTTAAAATTAGTATGGAATTTTTTTAGAGTGTTGATGATGTGGCGCCACATAGGCGAATTAAAATGGAGACGACACATAGACGTAATAAATGTGAGGCCGACATGTGTCAGAATAGTGACTTCTTTAGTACATCTATAGATGAATGATATAGTTATCTTATATTAAAATTAGTCAAAGAGATGGGGAGAATTAAATCAAATTTTATATGAAAAATAGGAGAAGGGTAATAATTATCATTTTTATCAATAAACTATAAATTAAAATAGACTAAAATATATATTTTTCAAATATTTTTTCTTTTCATATTCAATACCAAACGAGCCTTAAGTCTGAATTGTATATTTTATCACCATTTCAGGGAAGAGATGTAGGTTACTAAGGAGGAGTATTAGATTAATATTAGGAAAAATTGTATTTAACCACCCTTTATTTTACACTTGTTGTAATTAATCATTCTTTATATTTTTTTCTACACTTAACCACTCCTTATTTGTAAATATGTGCATTTAACCACCCATTTGATGAAAAACGTTATTTTCTTCGTTAAACTAAAGTAAATCACTTTTTCCCTTCTTTTTTAATTTTATTTACAATAAATAAATAAATTTAGGAATAAATTGAGCTTGGAATGTAATTATCATTGGATTTCGGCCTACATCTCAACCTTTGGAATCTTGAGTTGTCGTCCATCAACTTAGACACGACCTACTCCAAGGGACGCTCAAAGTCGTCGGAATAAGATCCAAAACCCATGGCCTTTGCATCGGCGAAGTCGTGGTTCTTCTTGGCCATTGGATGGAGGAAATTAGGCCAGGGTTGCAAAAATTGATCGGCGTATTGGAACTTGAAAGTGTCAATTATGGTTTTTTTCTTTATTTATTTATTGTAAATAAAATTTAAGAAGAAAGGAAAAGACGTAATTTACTTCACGTAACGGAGAAAATGACGTTTTTCATCAAAATGGGTGGTTAAATGTACATAATTACAAATAAGGGGTGGTTAAGTGTAGAAAAAAATATAAAGGGTGGTTAATTGCAACATGTGTAAAATAAAGGGTAATTAAATGCAATTTCCCCTTAATATTATGTATTATAAAACAAGTTGATGTTACTTCACCAAAAAAAAAAAAGTTGATGTTAACCCCTAAAAATTATAGCGCCACTCTATCACTAGGCTAAATTATGTATTGGTTAACATAAAGTCGAGTTGAAGTTATGACCATCCCGATGTGTCATTCTTGTCATTTATTAACTGAGGTTGAACTACAAAAATTTAAAGGTAATGGCATTTTGGCCAAAAACTTCTATCGTTTTGACATTCTTTCTACTATCGAGTATATCTTTAATACTATCAATTTTTCATATAGTTGTGTTGGATCGTAACTGGTTAGCGAGAGTTTGAAAACTGACTGTTAAGCTGTTCCCAAGGCATTGGAAGAAACAATATCGCAAATATTAAAAGGTAGAAAGAACACAGTTCCCTTATAGAGGAACCCCACGACAACTAACTAGTTGTGTGGGTAAACCTCTACCTCCGCTTGGAGGATTTTGAATGACTTACTTATTTTATTGCTTGTTCCTTAGTTACATACAGCCAGATCCAAACTTCTCTGTTCATACGAGTTCTGCCTAACTCTAGCAACACTAATGAATCTTCTCAACTGAGTTCCTAAGCGAACAACTCAACTAAAACAAGAAAGTCAAACCTTACACCTTGACAATTCAGTTCCCTTGCTCTTGGGAACTTTAGCTTCACCGTCGTCGAGATCGGACACTCGCCGCCGGGGACTTCTCTTCTTCTTTTTTTCTTTCTCTGGGAGTATGTGTGAGTTTTGGGAGAAGTACTAAAACCTAACACTATTCATTTGGCTTTATACTCGGTTGTACTTGGGCTTCAATCGTATCTTTCGTGTTGTCCGAAATGCCCTTTGCTTGCAGCCCAAGTGTACAATCTTCACATGTGACTTCGATTTGAACTAGGTCAACTTCTCGAATCAATCGGACCGTTGGATCGCTTGTGACAGTCTGCTCATCAGACTGTTTCTTCATTTTGTCCAAGACAGGATCCCGCGATTTGCGCTGAGCGGTCTTTGTCTTCACATGTGAGTTCCCATGTGATGGGAAATGTCTTCTTCAAAGTTCCTTTGAGAGAAACTATTCATTGTGTAAGCCTGTGTTCTTTTGATCATTTGTAGAAGTTCTCATAGCATGGGAACTTTCTTTGCTAGACCTGTGTTCCTTAGAAATACTTGGATAAAGCACGTTAATTCCCATATTGTGTTTGTCATTATCAAAACTGGAGAATAGTCTCATTGTTTAGAATCAGGAGTCCCAACACCGTCCAATAAGTTTTTCTAAACAAGAATTCTATGAAGGGCCAGTAGCATGAACATAATAAATTCATTGCACTTGTATTGATAATAGCAAGATGATATGGTGTACATACTAATCCTTTTCCGCGAAGTACTAAACTAGCCAACTGTTTTTTTTTTGGTTGTTGTTGTTACACTTGTATTGCTAACAACAAGATTTGTATCGATTATATATTGAAGTTCTAATTCTTGCTAACATCAAGGGAGGAGAGTTGTATTTAGCGTTTCATTGCACTTGTACTAATAGCCTAATAGCTAATACTCCCTTCGTCCCAAATTATTTGTCCATAAAGTACAATTGACAAGATAATTAATACAAAGTTGAAAAGTTGAATAATTAGGGTATAAAAAGTTTAAAAAGTAATAAAGTTGATGGAAAAGATGGATAATTGGGGGTAATATATAAGATTGGATGAGGGTAATTTTGTAATTTTATAGAAAAAAGTAATAAAGTTGATGGGAAAGGTGGGTAATGGGGGTAATATATAAGATTGAATAAGGGTAATATGGTAAGAAAAATATGATATAAATGAAAAGTTTAAAAGATAGACAAACTTATTGGGACAACCGAAATAGAAAGATGGACAAACATTATAGGACGGAGGGAGTAGCTAATAATAATAAAGAAGTAACTTCCTTTCTTCTGCATCTAATAATAAAGAAGCAAAGTATAATCAAGAGTGCAAGACAACCAAAAATCAACCCTCGCCCCTAAACACTCCCGTCTGTAAAAATGCCGCCGCCATATTCACTACTTATCTCTTCTCCAATTTGATATTATCCTGTTCCAATTTCGATTTCTATCGATTTGTTCTTTGGTTTGAAGGATCACAATCTTTAATAAGATATTAAGATTGGAAAAATTTTCAGGCTAAAAAGCCATCTTTTTCAAGGCTGAGAAGCCATTGAGTTTTATCAATATTAGGCTGAGAAAGCCATAGCCTTCACCAACTAATGGCTGAGGAAGCCTCATGGTCACCATATTAGACCCCTAAAATAGGTGATTTAACCATCAATTGGTACTCTAAAGCAATGAAAATTGATTTAATCTTCAACACTCTTGAACCCCCGCCGGTATAGTCTCTCGTCCAATACCAATGACCCGCTAATTTGTTCGTTCAAACTAATTTTCAACCAGATATGGCTTCTACACCAGTGTATTCTCCGATCAATTTCCGACCCTCTGATGGAGCGTCTTCTTTCCTCCGTTGTTATCTCCATGGCTCGATCCTCCGCAAACAAATCGGCTTCTATGCAGGCTTTGGTCCATGTCGTTGTCGGGTTTGGAAGTTCTCTTTCCCTTCCACCGTCGACTTCATCGAATGGTTTGCCCGACGCTTCTGTTAGGAAATTCGGACCTACTGCAAAAAACAACGGACTCACAAACTCTCAGGAGAAATCGAAACAAACAATAAACGAGAACACAAACGATTTGTTGACCCAGTTCGTCAGGAATGACTACGTCTGGGGGCACTACCAAGCCAGGGATTTTTCTCTCAATATTGTGGATACAATTACAATAGCCAAAGCTAGGTTTACATAGAAGACAAGGGGGTAGGTTTAACCTAGAACACGAGCAATTTTTGGGCCTAAAGAAATAACCCTAAAAAAGCCCGATAATCCGCGTAACTCCTTGGCGCAAAAGGCCTGGCCGCGGTCAAGGCCCCGGGAGCGCGGTCGCGCTCTGATCGCCCAAACCGCGCTCCGCCCTTGCTCCTCTCTGCGGCCACAGCGCGGGCGTCTCCTCGGGAGCGCGGTCGCGCTCAGCTTCGACCGTGCCCGCGCCGTCGTGGTTTTCTCGGTTGGCGTGATCTCGCGTCCTTGCTTCTTCTTAGCCCGATCCTTCAATTAAGTCAGGCTCCAAAACCTAACAATCTCCCACCTGGAGACTAACTCCAATAGTAACTGTCAATAACGCCATAATCCCATCTGGTAGAGGTAGTGTCGGGCCTTCAACTTAAGTACTAAGGCCAGCTGAAGCCATGCACAGCTTCAGCTTCTCTAAGGTTACAACCTTAGTCAACATATCAACAAGGTTCTCACTTCCTGAAATCTTCACTAGTTGCAATGTCTTTTTCTCTAGAAGATGTCGTATGTAGTGATATTTCACCTCAATATGCTTTGTCCTTGAATGAAATGCCGGATTTTTCGCCAAGTGAATGGCACTCTGACTATTTCTGTAAAGAATGCTATCACCTTGCTCTTTTCCCAACTCACCCAAAAAATTCTGCAACCATACCATCTCCTTGCTTGCCTCAGTTACTGCAATGTACTCAGCTTCTGTGGTAGACAAAGCAACAACCTTCTGTAACTTTGAAGCCCAAGAGACCGCAGTACCTCCCAAAGTAAACACGTACCCTGTTGTACTTCTTCTCTTATCAAGGTCACTAGAAGCAAAATCAGCATCAACGAATCCTGCCAATACAACTCTTTTGCCTTGGAAACACAAGGCCTTATCAGTAGTACTCCTCAGATATCTCAGAACCCACTTCACTGCCTCCCAATGCTTTCTTCCCGGATTACCCATGAAACGACTTACTACTCCCACCGCATGTGCAATGTCCGGTCTAGTGCAGACCATTGCATACATTAACCTCCCAATTGCAGAAGCATATGGTGTCTTTTGCATTTGGGCACGTTCATCCTGACTCCTAGGGTTGTCCTTATTAGACAACCTAAACTAACTGCCTAATGGAACATTTACAGGTTTTGCATCCTCCATGTTAAACCTTTTCAAGACCTTCTTGATATATTCAGCCTGAGATAGATACAACTTTCCTGCCACCCTGTCTCTTTCAATTCTCATACCCAAAATCTGCTTAGCGTCTCCCAAGTCTTTCATGGCAAACCTCTTGGACAATTGCTCTTTCATCTTGCTTACTTCTATAGCGCTTGTTCCAGCTATCAACATGTCATCAACATATAGCAACAAGATGATATAGTCACTTCCAATCTTCTTGAAGTACCAGCAGTGATCAGCCTCAGTTCTTACAAATTTGATATCTTGCATGAAAGAATCAAATTTCTTGTACCACTGTCTTGGAGCCTGTTTCAAGCCATACAAGCTCTTCTTCAATCTACATACGAGTTTCTCATTACCCTTAGACAAGTATCCCTCTGGTTGTACCATATAGATGTCCTCATCAAGGTCCCCATGCAGAAAAGTTGTCTTTACATCCATCTGCTGTAATTCCAAATTTTCTGCAGCCACCATACTCAGCACAAGTCGAATGGTAGTCATCTTCACAACAGGAGTAAACACATCGGTGTAGTCGATGCCATACTTCTGCTGAAATCCCTTTACAACCAGCCTTGCCTTGTAGCGTTTGCTCCCGTCAGCCTCCTCTTTCACCCTGTAAACCCATTTATTATGCAAAGCTCTCTTGCCACTTGGAAGCTTAACCAACTCCCAAGTTTGGTTGGTCATTAAAGAATTCATCTCATCATCCATGGCCAACTTCCACTTTCTCACATCTTGACTGTGAGACGCCTCTGCATAACATTCCGGCTCACCATTATCAGTCAACAACAGATAGAAATTAGAAGGCGAATATCTATCAGGTGATCTATGCTCCCTTGTTGACCGTCTCAACTGAACCTCAGGAGAGTGTGGTTGCTCTTCAATGAGCTCTTCGTCATCACTGCTTTGTGATCCAGCTTCATTAGGCTCTTGCCTGTTGGGAACTCTTCTGCTCCCACCCAAATTAGAGATATCCAGCTCAACAGCATCAGAATCAAACTCTGACTCAACTCTCAATCTGTCCTTGTACAACACCTTTTCATTAAACACAACATCCCGACTTCGAATAACCTTTCCTTTTTGATCATCCCAAAAACGATATCCAAAGTCATCACCGCCATATCCAATAAAGGTGCACTTAACAGACTTAGCATCTAATTTACTCCTCTCAACATCAGCAATATGAACATATGCAGTGCACTCAAAAACGCGTAGAAAAGAGAGATTTACCTTCTTGCCTGTCCAAATCTCTTCTGGAATCCCGTTTTCCAAGGGAGTTGAAGGCCCCCTATTAATCAGGTAAGCAGCAGTATTAACTGCCTCAGCCCAGAACATCTTTGGAAGTCCGCACTTCAACCTCATACTTCTAGCACGTTCATTCAGAGTTCTATTCATACGTTCTGCCACTCCGTTCTCTTGAGGAGTCCCTTTCAGAGTCTTCTCCATTCTAATCCCATTATCAGCGCAATAACTCTTAAACTCTTGAAGCTCATACTCTCCCCCATTATCAGACCTCAAACATTTCACTTTAAGACCTGTTTCAGTTTCAACTCGGGCTTTCCACTTCTTAAAGCAAACAAAAGCATCAGATTTCTGCTTCAAGAAATAAACCCATACCTTTCTTGTGGAGTCATCAATAAAAGTCATGTAGTAGGATGCACCTCCCATGGAGGTTACTGGGGCCGGCCCCCACAAATCACTGTGAACCAGCTCCAGTTTCTGTTTCCTCAAAGCTCTACCACCTCTTGAGAAACTTACTCTTTTCTGCTTCCCAAGAACACAGTCTTCACACAGCCCAATATCAACAGACTTCAGACCTGGCAGCAAACCTTTAGAACACAACACCTTCATTCCTTTTTCACTCATATGACCCAGACGACAGTGCCACAAATCAGCATCACAATCAGCCCCTGCAACAGCAATGCTATCCCGAACGCCACCTCTCAAGTACAGCGTTCCTTCTTTCTTACCACGAGCCAAAATCATGGCCCCCTTTGTAATTTTCCAAGTACTACACCCAAAGGTCACTTGATAACCTTCATCATCCAATTGCCCAACAGAAAGCAAATTCCTTTTTAGTCCAGGGATATGCCTTACTCCATGCAACATTAGTGTAGAACCATTAGGAGTTCCAACACGAACATCTCCTTTCCCCACAATATCCAAGGCCTCATCATCAGCAAGATAGACCTTTCCCAAATTTCCAGAAGAATAATTTTCCATAATGCTAGAATCACTGCAAGAATGGAAAGACGCACCTGAATCCAGTACCCAAGACTCCAACTGGCTGCCTAAACTGAGAATCAGAACATCTCCATCATCGTCTGACGCAATATTCACTGAGTTATCTGCATTGCTTGTTGTCTTGTCTTTTGGAGCTTGACACTCATTTCTGAAGTGTCCAAACTCATTACAGTTCCAGCACTTAATCTTGCTCTTGTCCTTGGTGGACTTTTCTCTCCCCTTGGACTTCGATCTAGCACGGTCAGATTTTTTTCTTGAATCAGATCTGCCCCTTTGGCCAGCATTCAGTGCCGACCCTGATGAAGAACCTGTTTCCTTTCTGCGAGTTTCTTCGCTCATTATCAGATCCCTTACATCATCAAACTTAAGTTTTCCTTTACCAATTGAAGCACTAACGGCAGTAACAGTTCCGTCCCAACTTTCAGGCAAAGAAGAAAGTAAAATTAGGGCTTGTACCTCATCATCGAATTCGATCTCAACCGCCTCCAATTGTGCAATCGTCGCGCTGAATTCGTTCAAGTGCTTGGATACCGGTGTGTCCGTCCGCATCTTCTGGTTGACTAACCGCCTTATCAAGTGCACCTTGTTCACCACTGATGGCTTCTCATACATCGCGAACAAGATCGAAAGCAGTTCCTTTGTCGTCTTAGCCTTCACCGTGTGGTGGGCTACATTCCTGGACAGGGACAAGCGAATTGCACTCATCGCCTTCCTATCCAACAGCGTCCACTCTTCATCCTTCATGTCCTCCGGCTTCTTTCCAAGAGGCAGATGAAGTTCCTTACCATAGAGATAGTCTTCCATCTGCATCTTCCAAAAACAAAAGTTTGTTCCATCGAACTTCTCCACTGGAATCTTTCCGCTCATTGCTTCCATAGGAACCTGTAGCTCTGATACCAGTTGTTAGGAAATTCGGACCTACTGCAAAAAACAACGGACTCACAAACTCTCAGGAGAAATCGAAACAAACAATAAAGGAGAACACAAACGATTTGTTGACCCAGTTCGTCAGGAATGACTACGTCTGGGGGCACTACCAAGCCAGGGATTTTTCTCTCAATATTGTGGATACAATTACAATAGCCAAAGCTAGGTTTAAATAGAAGACAAGGGGGTAGGTTTAACCTAGAACACGAGCAATTTTTGGGCCTAAAGAAATAACCCTAAAAAAGCCCGATAATCCGCGTAACTCCTCGGCGCAAAAGGCCTGGCCGCGGTAAAGGCCCCGGGAGCGCGGTCGCGCTCTGATCGCCCAAACCGCGCTCCGCCCTTGCTCCTCTCTGCGGCCACAGCGCGGGCGTCTCCTCGGGAGCGCGGTCGCGCTCAGCTTCGACCGTGCCCGCGCCGTCGTGGTTTTCTCGGTTGGCGTGATCTCGCGTCCTTGCTTCTTCTTAGCCCGATCCTTCAATTAAGTCAGGCTCCAAAACCTAACAGCTTCGTCATCGGCGTTTCCTGATTTCGTCATCGGCGTATCCTGATTTTGCTTTGCAAGCAATTCCAATTTGGGAGATAAGAAAAAAGAAATTAAAAAAAAAGACTCTCCCTTTTCCGCAAGGGAAGGAAATGAAAAAGGGAAAAAAATAAAATAAAGAGGAGCAATGTCACCGTGTTTGGCCCATAAGTTGATAGCCTAAATTCTTGGTCAAAGGAAAATATTATGCTGTTTTTAATTTTTTTTATTTAAGTCCTTGCTAGGGAAGGCAAAACAAGTTTTTATACTTGTTTTTTTTTGTGACTACTTGAGTTACAAGTTTTACTTGTGAGGCAAGTTTGACCGCTTTTCTTACAGGGTAGCTCGAGGTTTATTTTATGTAATAATTTTCCGAAGTGGAGGAGCTAAGTTTAACATTGGACTGAGTTTATATTGGGTCAGGTTGCTAGGTGCTCTGAGGTTTCTGAAGATCCTTCATCTCGGTGGAGGGAACGTCAGTTGTCCATTTCGCACGCCCAAGAGGGGTCGACCTGCTGCCTACGGCGTTATTCTTATAGTGCTTTACTCACCCCGATCTCAGACTCTTCTTAGTTCTTTTTCCGGAGATTTGTACTGCTTATAGCTATTCCTGTTTACTTTTTACTCACTTAGCCTTTCACGGCTGTCGTTTCCTACGGCCTCTCGGTTTGTCAAGTCTATTTGGTATTCTGAATTCTTACCTTATCAAAAAAAAAAAAAAAAGAGTGCAAGACAACCGTGTCTTTCTCAAACATCTAATAATCAAAGACACAAAAATAAACGTTACCAAAGAGGTGCACAATGAAACCAGTTTCCCCCCTCCCTCTCAAACGAAAGGATAAAGCTTAATGGACATTACACAACATTCAAACACATCTAAGAGATCTAATTTGGGTTTTAGACTTGAGTCAAGCATGAGGAGCGTCAATTTGGGTTTGATTGAACTTGCCTTCCGTGTTGCCATAGCAGACTAGTGGGCCTGAATGCCTTATGTAGTGAGCCCATCTAAGGACTACTAGGCTCAAATCACATATTTACAGGTCCATAATTAAACCTGGGCTTCTAATCGGGTTCTCTGAAATTTTAGTTCGGAAAACACTTGTCCATGCTCTCATTCATCTTGATGAACTCATCTCTTGTATGCATCTCCATGATTTAACCATTTGAGACCCAAGTTCACTAATGAAGTAGCATACTTTGAAAATGAGGAACTTAAGTCTAAAACCCAAATTAGATCTCTTAGATGTGTTTGAATGTTGTGTAATGTCCATTAAGCTTTATCCTTATATGTTAACAAAATGAGGAACTTAATGAAGTAGCATACTTTGAAAATTCAATATTCACAAACCACATCTTTCAGGTTAAGAATTGCCCTTTATCAAGAAAATTATATTTTTTAAGCAATTCAACACCATAGACATTTTACCTTAAAAGAAGTAAGGTAACGCTAATGTATAATTTATTTATTTTTTGCTTTTCTTGGTGACCGAAGAAGTGTTGGAAAGATAATATAAAGCACGGTGTCAGCTTTTTGGGGATTTCGACAGATCTAGCAGTATGCAGGGATTTGGATAGTGGACAGCGAGTCACCTGGACAGATCGGCCCACGGAGGCATTGAGGCTTTGGAGCTATGCTTTGGTTTTACGTCTTGGTTTTACGTTTCTCTTTTCGATTCGTTTTGCTTTGTTTTCGGCTATGCTTTTGGTTGCTTTTCCTTTTTGCTTGGTTTTATGCCGTAAGGGAAGTTCCACTGGGTAAATATTGTTTTTGTTGTTTATTGCTTTTATTGGTGAAATATAACATTGTAAGTTTTGTAACTATGACCAAAATTATGAGTGGGTTTGGGTTATTTTTGGCCCCAAAATAAGTGAGATGGAAAAAGAGACTATGCTTGGGCCAAGCCCATTTGCGGGCCCATCGACAAGGATTATCAAGTAGGGTAACCTGGGGTGGGGACCGCACGTGCGGGGGTGGCACGTTCGTCAAACAGAGAATCATATGCACAATTGAAAAAGGCTACGCCTTTTTGCACACAAAATTTGAGCTTATTGCACCACGGCATAACAAAGCGTAAGCATTTCACGGCAACATGTGTCGTAACATTAAAAAATTATTAAAACAAGATATTCTAATCTCGTTTTAAATTTTTTGCGTAACGTTTAAATATTACGTATTTACGAAGCGTTATATCACGGCACAACGACGCGTGATAATTGGAAACTAAAAAATTGTCAATGGGCCGGCCCATAATTTCACGGCACGGAAAGAAGTGATATCACGGCACCTATTGTCGTGATACTCACATAAAAAGAAGTCTCGCGTTAAAGAGATTGGGCCGACCCAGGGGTATATTTCACGGCACCTATTGCAGTGAAATTAGGCATAGGATTCGAGATAAAGAAAGTGGGCCGGCCCAACTATGTCACGACAAGAGATGCCGTGAAAATTAGGTTTTAAAACCCATAACGCAGCGCCTTCTCGCGCCGTCACTTCGTCTTCTTCAACTGAACTAGCGAGATTCCGAGCAGCCATTTCCGAATTCCCGAGCGAGCAACCGAAATTCTTTTGTGAAAATGGTTAGAACAAAGGGAAAAGGGCGTAAAATTGGTGGGGCGGGTGGTTATCCCACCGGATCTACGACGGGACCGATTCAAGGAGATGCTGCGCCACCGGAGAGTTCCGAGGCTGAGGCTGGGCGGCCACCAGCGGTGATTTTCGGCACTGGGCGGCCACCAACGGTGATTTCCGAGGCTGGGCAGCGTGCACCAGTTGCGACAACGGCTGGGCAGCGTGCACCAGTTGCGACAACGGCTGGGCAGCGTGCACTAGTTGCGACAACGGCTGGGGAGCGAGCGACGGCCGCCAACGTGGCACGCCGGAGAAGACAGCCGGTCGCCGGCGCGAGGCCGATGGGGGTGCCGGCGGCAATAGGTGCTAGAGGGAGCGAGACGAGCACAACGGGACAGGTGGGTCCTGCTGGATCTGGACGGACGGGTGCGAGCTCGTTGGTTACTCAAACGTAGGCGACGGGTACGTCGGGATCGAGAGTCGGACCAACGATATCGGTATGTTTTTTAAATTTTATTATTTAGTTTGATATTATTAATGGTTTAATTCATGTTTTAGTGATTAATATTTACAATTGGAAAATATTTTCTTAGCATTATTATTTGAATTGATAATAATTGTTTTACGTAATTGTTTACTATTTGAAATCGTTTATAGTTATGATTAGAATAAATTTTGTATATTCTACCTAATAACAAGAAATCATTTATAGTAATTAAAAAAATAAGGTTCTATTAAAAATATTAGTTAAGACTAAAGACCGCATAGCCAATTTCGACTAATAAACTAGGTTCTATAATTTATAAATTTATACAAATATCATTAGATAATTGTAGTTATACAAATTGTAAATTAGTAATCACTACAACATAATGAAAGTTAATTAATATTATTAGATAATTTCAACTGTAGTTATCATTAGATAACTAGAAATTATAAATTATAAAACAAAAAAGAAATCAATAGATAATTTTTATTTAAGAAAATAGAAATAAAATTGTTTAAAAAATCAATATCTCACCATAACTAGAATACAAATGATTATAATAACTATAATATCTTTTAAAAAATCAATATCTTACAATTAGATAATTTCCAATTATTATAATCACTGATTGATTATAATAATTGGAAATTATTCATACAAAGTTGTTTACAACTTTATAAAAAAAATAGAATTGGAAAAAATAGTATAATTAAATTCCGTCTATAAATTTAGGCCGTGCAAGCGGCCTTGGCGGTCGGATTGAAGAGGAAGGAGCGCGAGTTCGATGCCCAGCCTACCGGTAGGGACTTGATGGAGGAGTTCGACGCGATGGTCCGTGAGAGTGCGTCGACTTCTGCCCCGATTCCCATCTCGGCTCCGGCTCCGACCCCGGTTACAGGAGTTGCGGGTTCGCAGCCCCCCTCGCCTGCCACCGTCGTGACCGAGGAGGTCCCCGACGCAGCATCACAGGCTCATGTTCTGCCTCGTGATGCGGAGCCCGATGACGCACGAGATTCGGAGCCCGAGGACGCACGAGATGCGGAGTCCGAGGATGCACGAGATGCGGAGCCCGAGGACGCACGAGATGCGGAGCCCGAGGATGCACAGGATCCCGCTTCTCCTGCTATAGTCTTTAGTGGAGGCCCGGAGATCACGGATATACTTGCGAGTTATGCTTCTCACGTCGCGGTGGATATTTGGGAGCAGATGAGTGCCGAGGTCGCCCGTGCGGCCGAAGGGGAGGATGATGATTCTCGTGTGGTGCAGGCGACGGCCTTGGTACGTAACGATTATATAATTTAGTACGATTCTTTCAGATTAAATCATATTATGCGATTAAAATATTTATCTTAATAATTTGTGAATTTCAGCCGCGTAAGTTGCTGAGAGTCCACACACGTTCTCGCTCCCACTATCGACGTCTTCATGCTTACATAGATTTTCGAGCCGCGGATGATGATAGGGCGCAGGGTTGGTTTGATGTAGCTAGGGAGAGCGGTCTTACTGGTTTAGCCGACGATAAGATGATTTGGGGTCGGATAAACCACGTTTTGATCTCGGCATTTGTGGAGCGTTGACATCCGGAGACCAACTCATTCCACTTCAGTTGGGGGGAGATTTCTATTACGCTCCACGACGTCGTGGAGATTTTATCTTTGCCGATCGACGGTCTTGGTTTGGCGGGTGTGGCTAACACCGCCTCACGGACTCAGATGGTAGCTGAGGTCTTTGGCATCGACCTGCAGGAGGCCCAGACGCTACGGAGGGTTACCGAGAGTATAGATGTGAAGGACATTATTGGGAGGGTGGAGCGCAGGGGTAACGGCGAGGAGATGGTGCATCACGATGGCTTGTTTCAGAGACAGCTCGTTCCCGGATCCACGGATCAGTTGGCCGCCATCTATCTCTTCGTTCTTCTGGGGTCCACCCTGTTCGTCGACAAATCGACGAACAAGGTGAGAGATTGGATCCTCCAGTACGTTCGGGACCCGGTCGACGCGAGTCGTTATGCGTGGGGGGCTGCGGCTCTATCCCACGTCTTCCTGGAGTTAGGTGTGGCGTCTCGCAGCAAGGCCATGTCGATCGCAGGCACGTGCCTACTTATCCAGGTTTGTACTCGCCTCTTAATTTTTGTGCCATGATTTTTTATATTTGCATATTTGAATTTGGTGTCATCGTTTATATTTGCGTTTTTCCTCCAGACATGGATTTGGCACTACATCCCGATGTTCGCCGGACACGGAGCACAGGATATGACAGCTCTAGCTGATCCGAGAGCTGCCGCGCGTGAGCATAGAGAGAGGGTTTCCAGGGACATGGCGCGACTCGTGGAGATTCGGTTGATGTTGGACCGTCTTACGCCGGACCAGGTAAATATTTGACTTTTTTCTTCTACTTTCGTTTGAAATCATTTTGTGCAACATTCTAATACAACCGTAGGTTGTCTTTATGTCGTGGGAGCATCCATTGGAGCTCGACGGCAAGCATCAGATGAACTTGTATCGAGGTGTGCTCCAGTGTGGAGACATCGAGGAGGCATATATGCCCGATCGCTTGGTTCGACAGATGGGAATCGTTCAGGACATCCCACTCCCTCGCATCACGCCCACGGCTTTCCACCGAGCGAAGGGGATTAAGAAGTACGAGGTCTTCTTTAGCGATGAGTCCCGATGTTGGCACCGACGACATGAGCACCTCATTAGCCTTGACGGTCGCGTCAAGGCTAAGGAGGGATGGGAGGTGGCCGCCGACTACCTCAATTGGTTTTTGCCTCGCTCCCATCCGAGGTTGGACCCGAGGTCGACTACTATGGAGGTGCCAGTGCCACGAGACGTATTCGCCACAGAGTTGCATAGGGTATGTTCTCATAAATTTTGTACTTTTATTGATAATTCTTTCTATTCACATCTTAATTTATTTTTGGTTAATTCACTTAATTTTTGCAGCGCAACCGTTTGGCGGTCGGGGAGATGTGTGAGCATCTTCATCGATCCGATTTACGAGATTCGGAGCAATCTCAAATCGAGCGTTGGATTGGTATTTTGTCTGGCACCCCAAAGCGATCAATGGCTCGGACCCCAAAGCGAACTCCCATGTGGATCACGTCCTCCGTCTCTGCAGGAACTTTGGCACGTCCTTTGTCGGCCGCTTTCTTCTTCCTTACACGTGGTTCTTCGTCAATATTCAAAACCTTATCGTTCACCTTTCCCCACTGAGCCATCTTGTGCTCAAGGTGTGTTGGATGCCTCTTGGAGTACTTGGTGGTGCCCTTCGGCCTTCCTTTATCCGGTTTGGTTGATGGCTCGGCAATCTTTGATCCGCTCGGGGACAACATTTCATCAAAGTGAGAATTGATGTTGGACACTTGCTCTCGGCTCAATTCACCCCTGTTTTTTCTTCTGACCAGATCACACCATTTGATGTCCTCAATGTCCAAAGGAGTTGTGGAATCCTCCGTAGTGTACACATCGGGAACACCTTCCCATAACACTTGCCTCCAAAAAAGGTGAATCTCATACAATTCGATGGGCGTGCCGTCGACGATCGCACTCGCAACTCTATGGATGCATGGAATCCCGAAACAATCTCTCCACCAATGATCGTCGCACACTTCTTGGTAGTTACCTTCCACCACATCAAAATACATAGCCAACAAGATCTCGAAACACACCTCGGATACTCGATGAATCAATGGAGCAAATAGGTACCTAAATGCTGCAATGACGTTGTCCATCTTGTTCGGAATCGTTGTACGTGATTTCTCCAAGTCTTCCCTCACGCGTCGAATCTGTGACTCCAAGTGATCGTGAATCTTTAATATCATTGTGCTGAAGCCCAGTGTTGATGAATCTAAAGTGTCCTTCACAACCTTGTGCATTCCCTCGACCCTGCCAATGTATAAAATTGTGCAATCACGAGATGAAAATAAAGTGACATTCAATATTATAAAATATCTTAAGTTTTAGCTCTAGCATAAGATGAGAAATTTACCGGTTTGTCGTTCTAGTGAAGAAGTGAAGTCGATTGTCGGTCCAAGCTCTCACTATGTTCTTCTTAAAAGGCCTAAGCCAAGTCTTGTCCACGTAGCCAACTAGCCCTGAATGCCAGTTCTTCAAGATTTGTGCTCGTTTTGCTTCGTAGCTCTCCTCGGTGGTTGACATGAATAACCCCCAACATCGATCCGCAAACGCTTGAGCTGGGCCGTCATCTTTTAGGATGTCAAGCGCATATGCTTTTATGTTTGCTCTAATATGCACCCAACATAACAAATGTATCACTTTGTCTTCGGTGAAAACCTCGTGGATCGCATTTATGAGGGCTTGGTCTCGATCCGTCACAATGGCCGTTGGCATTTCACCTATCTCCTCGTACAATCTCCTCAAATGCTTTAAAACCCATGTAAAATGTGGAGTGTCTTCCTTGGACAAGAATGCTAACCCGATGTTAAATGTCAGGTTTGTGCATGTCATGCCAACCATCTCCAACATGAACATGTTATACCTATAAATTAGAATAAACTATTATAGCACATAAAAAAGATTAGAACACAAACCTCAAATAGGACAAAATACTAAATTACAACATACTTGTTTGTCTTGTACGTAGCGTCCATAACAACGAGATAAGGAAACTTCTTCATCAAGTGTTGTGACGTCGGGTGGACAAAGAATAGTATATCTAACTCATCGGAAGCTGGGAGAGTTGCTTTCCGAACTCTATAACCCTGGTTTTGCATAAACTGTAGTGTCCACTGACACACCGTCAACTTACCACGGTCTGCCACTAATATTTTCTGCTTGAAGTTCGATATTTGTTTCCTTGACGTCACATTTTGAGGGTTAGCAGACACCAACATAGTTGAAATAGCCTTCGGGCTCAAGAATAATCCGGAAGCATTGATGATCATATCCTGTTCCGTCGGGGTCAATCGGCCAGCATACGGGTGTCTAAGGAAATTGGTACAAAGCTCATGGTTATGCATGCCGAAATTCACCTCCAAAGTCCATTTTCGATTATACCTTGATCGGCATCCAACCAACCTAAATGGGCAGTTGCACTTCCTTGATCCCCCTATCTTCTTTTTCGATCTAGACTTCCCGTAATGCTCGCATCTTAGATTCACACAATTTTCATTTGAGTTTGAAATGAGCAAAACCATCATCCTATCTCGACCGGTTTGCCTAACCCACTTAATCAACTCATCTCTATCATCCCACGATTGTTCCGTGGTAAAATCACTTGTGAAATCTGTAACACATGGCTACACATACAAAATTCCATCACATTTTTGTTTCTAATGAATTTCACATAACCCTAAACAATTATTTATTATTAATTTAACTTCTTAAAATGATATCGAGTGGAAAACGTCATAAACAATTGTAACAACTTCGACTAAACTATTCTACTAGATTATAAAAATATTAAACTATTTCCTATTAATTAGTAGATTCTAACAAATATAATGAATTGAAATAACTTTCTATACAATTTCTTAAATTTAATTCGAAATAATAATAATATCGAATTCTAAAACTATTTCAAATATAAACAACTCTACTAGATTAAAATTTTAACTCTAAATAATAATATCGAATTCTAAAGCGATTTCAAATATAAACAATTCTACTATTTTATAACTATATTAAACGATTTCATATTACTTATTTAAATCTAACAAATATAATGAATCTAAATAACTTTCTATACAATTTCTTAAATTTTAATTCTAAATAATTATATCGAATTCTAAAACGATTTCAAATAAAAGCGTACATACCGGTAAAAAATTGCTCGGATTAAACGATTCTTCTTGTTCATCTACTTCTTCTCCTCCATCATATGAGGGATTTTGACCTTCTTCTTCTCCACCATAAGACATTGTAAAAAAATATAATTTTTGCAAATGATAAAAGTAGAAGAGGAAGATTGAGAAGAGGTGTGTAAGAAAAATATAATTTTTGCAAATGATAAAAGTAGAAGAGGAAGATTGAGAAGAGGTGTGTAAGAAAAATGGTGGAAAGGGGGTTTATATAGGGATAAATTCGACCGTTATACGCAACGGTCATATTTTTCACGGCACGTAAAAGCGTGATATTTATAGCCGTTGAAACAGCAACAACTGGGCCAGAATTGGGCTGGCCAGATTGGGCCCAGCCCACACCAGATCTCACGGCATCAGGTGCCGTGATCTCACACAACCTGGTACCGTGAGATCTGGTGTGGGCTGGGCCCAATCTGGCCAGCCCAATTCTGGCCCAGCTGTGTATCACGGCACGAAAACGCGTGATATTACGCAGTTTTTTACAAAAAATACCCTAAAATTGAATATTTTAATACTTTTTAATGTTACGGCAGCTTGTGCCGTGAATTTGTTACGCGTTATTATACCGTGGTGCAATAAGTTAAAAAATGGTGTGTAAAAATCCCGAGCGTTGAAAAAACACTACTACTTTTTTCTTCTTCTTCTTCTAAGTTTGACAAACAAAAATAAAAAGTGAAAGGCCGTCGCTTGTGGCCTAGCTTTCGTGCTTCCACGTTTCCAAATTCCATCCACCAACTACGAAAGAGGGGAAAAAATGTACGTTTTATATTTTTATATTTAATAAACTCATTAACATTACCCTTCACTTCTCGTACAATATTGTATCTTGAGTTACAATTGTATATACTCGATAGTCATCATAATTAAATTGCAACTAGAGTCGGGCTATTCCTTTTTAACTGTCTATTTTAGTCTTTTGTTTCAATTTTCATTAAAAAAACTTGAGGCCACCGTCTCTATTTCGACCAAAATAATGAGAGAGCTAGTTTATTTGGACTATGTTTGTAACTTTACATTATCTCAATTTATTTTGTGATTAATTATGCACCTTATTTAGTTTGAGATGAATAAGAGCCTAAGAGGAGGGAGGGTGGTCCAAGTTGGATCCTGATGGATCCATATATAATAATTTTCTAATAAAGGAATGTAGATAATTAGATTAATTATTGGAATGTGGAAAATGCATGACAAAGAAAGAGGGCTACGGATTACCGACCTTAGCAAACAGTCGGCGTCGGAGTAGCTAGCTAAGCCCGTTTCAAGTGACCCTAAAAGTCAAAAACATGGGCCTGGACAGCATTTTGTCCCCCACCCCAATCATAATCCAAATCATGCACTCACTTGATCACTTAAAAGCTACTTTGCCCATACTTCATTTGCTAGCTAGAGTTAATTAAATATGGCTTTTAATTTCACTTAATCACATCCTAAAGTTGTCAACCCATTAAAGTGAAAGCTTAAGGAACAATTTGTTTCACTTAATCACATCCTAAAGTTGTCAACCCATTAAAGTGAAAGCTTAAGGAACAATTTGTTTCACTTGGATAATAATTATATCTAAAATATACACAATATAATATTTGTCAGTGAAGTTGTTCGCTAGTGGTCTTGTGGTGATCGAAACTTCATCTGCTCATCATCTCACCTCACAACCTTGACGGGGGATGAAACCCCTTCTTCCACTTCTTTTACCTTGTTCTTCGTTTATGTTCTTGTTGTTCTTCGTTTTCGTTTCTCATTTTTTCCGCTTTAAACCTTGTTTTGTACTTGACACTCCCTAGTTTTACTTTAGTGGGTTCTTTGGGGGTGATTCACCCCTCCCGAGACTCCGTAAATTAGGGTTGTCGAACCACGTCAGCATCTCTATTGTCTCATGCTTATTTCAATGCGATATTTTTTTTGATTATTTGTGAATCGAGTTTGGGAGAGATTTGTTGGATTTATTATCGTGTTGTTAGCCTTGATTTGATTCTCATTTTCAAATATAGTGATTTAAAATTATAATTTCTATAACACACACTGTATGTGTCATTATTATTTCAGCTTTGAGGTCGACATGATCATTGTGATACGGATCGGACCGAACCGAGGATAGCCGGATCTCGCCCCGTTTGGGAAAGGCGTAAGCCTGCTAGGTTATTAGATTATTATTAGCCTTTTATTTTAATTATGTCACTTATTAGATTATTATCAGTAATTTTATTTTATTTTTTATTGTTGAGTGAGTCACTCCTTCTCGGGTTTTCTTTACGGTTCTTTCCCGGGACGCCTTTTTTGAACCGTTAGGGCTTAGTATAAATACTTCCTTAATTCTCATAATTAATGACAAGAAAGTATTTTGCCCTAATTTGTCTGTTCTCCCTCCTTTCACCGTCACTCTCCCTCCTGGCCATTGGCCTTTCACCTTGGTTCTATTGTTCGATCGAATTTTGGTACGATCTCAGTGATTAGATTGTATCAAACTGGTGCTTTCATCGTGTACTCAATCAGAAAGCATGTCAGGTACTGAAGAATCTGCATCGGAAGTTACCGGCAATGAATTGGTTCTCAATACAATTATGCAGAACATCCAAAATCTCACCTTGGAGATCCGACAGAACCGTGCTGATCAAGAGCAGCAACGCCAACGTCTTGATCAAGTGTTTCACATACTTGAAACGCGTCAAATTATGGACGCCGGTGCTCGGGGACTCGTCGCCGAAAATCCGTTCCACGGGAACCCTAGGGTCCAGCCGCCACCGGACAACCCACGACCCGACAATGATCCGCCCGCGAACCCACAGCAGGGCGTACACGGACAAGCGAATTGACCTGTCGCCAGCGCACAACCAGCATCCGCAAATCGGCGGTAATGCGCCCCAGCATGATCGCAACCCTAAAATACGGATCGATCCCCCACGATTCAATGGTTCGGATCCGACGGGCTGGGTGTACAAGGTGCAGGATTATTTCGACTACTTTAACACGACTGATCAGGAGCGACTTCAATTGGTGGGATTACTATTTGATCATCCGGCCTCAGACTGGTTCCGTTATCAACGTCGGAATCAGGGTCTTGGTACTTGGGCAGCGTTTTTGGAGGCCGTTAAACAAAGATTCGATCCGACCCACTATGAAGACTATGTCGGTCTTTTAGCAAAACTCCAACAGCGGACTACGGTGCTTGACTACCAAACGGAATTCGAAGCTGTCTTGAATAAAGTTGATGGGCTGTCTGTTGAGACGTTGATTTCGTTGTTCAAAGCCGGCCTTAAGCAGCCGATTAAACGAGAATTGAATCTCCGGAACCCGACTACTTTGCCCCAAGCCTTTGCGTTAGCTCGTGAGTTGGCATCGTCGTACACCGATACCCTCAACACTTTTCAGCCTACTAGGTGAAATTGGTCCAACGCCGGGTTTAAACCCGCGGTTTCGGGGACAACAGCATCATCGTCGACCACAACAGGTACGGCTGCCCCTAATCTATCACCTAAAACACCAGGCGAGGACGTCTCTCGGCTTCCTATCCGACGCCTTTCGGTGGCCGAGCGCGCCGAGCGTACCAAAAAGGGCCTCTGTTGGAATTGTGATGAACAATATACTCTGGGGCATCGTTGCAAACATCGCTTTCTTGCGTTACTGGGGACCGATGATATGGATGATGAAGACACGCAGCCAATGGATGACAATTTGGCTGTAACGGGCGATGTTTCGAGTATTCATACAATGGAAGGCCTAACCAACCCGAAATCTGTAAAGACCCAGGGAATGATTGCGGATACACTGATATAGGTTCTGATTGATGGTGGTAGTACACACAACTTTATACATCCGTCAGTGGTCGAGAAATTGCACTTACCTCTGACGTCAGTAACCCCGTTTCGTGTGTACGTTGGCAACGGCGCTTCTCTACTCTGCACACATCAATGTGCGGCCACAGCCATCACTTTACAGGGATACGCGTTCAACATTGATCTCTTTGTGCTGGATGTACACGATCCACAGGTTGTGTTGGGCGTTCAGTGGCTTCAAACGCTCGGGAAAGTATCTCATGACTACGCCCAATTGCTGATGGAATTTTCGTGGCAAGGACAACAACTTCGATTACAAGGCGATCGACAAATTCCCCGCGTAATCTCGTTTCATGCTTTACAGTCTTTATATGCTGTTGATATCATAGCCGAATGCTTTGAGATTTTCCCTCTTGCTGCAGATGCTGCTCCGCAGTCATCGCCGCCGGCTTCTGATTGGCCGTCCGACATTCCGGCCGTCATTCGTGAAGTTTTGTTATCACATGAACCGGTTTTCCGTTTGCCTACCGGATTACCCCCTCAACGTCCTTGGGACCATCGGATCCATCTGCATCCTAACTCGAAACCGGTGAATGTCAGGCCCTACCGTTATCCATATTTTCAGAAGACCGAAATTGAGCGGCAGATTCAAGATATGTTACAACAGGGAATCATTCAGCATAGTACGAGCCCTTTCTCTTCACCGGCTCTGCTTGTTAAAAAAAGGATGGCAGTTTTCGTTTCTGTGTTGATTATAGAGCATTGAATTAAGCTACAGTGGCAGATAAATTCCAGATTCCGACAGCCGTTGAACTATTTGATGAATTAGGAGCCGCCACCGTCTTTAGTAAATTGGATCTCCGCTCTGGATATCATCAGATCCGTATGCACTCGTCGGATATTTATAAAACCGCCTTTCGAACACACGACGGGCATTTCGAGTTTCTGGTTATGCCGTTCGGATTGACGAACGCTCCGTCTACTTTTCAGGCTGCAATGAATCAGATATTTTCGGCCTATCTCCGTGATTTTGTGATAGTATTTTTCGACGATATTCTGGTTTATAGTTCATCTTTGGAGCTGCATGTTCAACATTTGGATTTGGTTCTTCAGATTTTACAGGATCGTCATTTTTTCGTTAAGGGCTCCAAGTGCTCGTTTGTTACCGCCTCTGTTGAGTATCTCGGCCATATTGTGTCCGCCGGGCAGCTTTTGGCCGATCCAAGCAAACTGGAGGCTATGAGCAAATGGTCGACTCCAAAGACGGTTAAGCAGCTGAGAGGATTTTTAGGCCTCACGGGTTATTATCGGAAATTTATCCGAAATTATGCAACAATTGCCGCCCCACTTACTGTTTTATTGCAAAAAGATAAATTTCAGTGGTCACCTGCAGCTGATGAAGCTTTTGTCCGCCTGAAATCAGTTATGATGCATCCTCCGATATTACAGTTACCGGACTTTTCAATTGCATTTGTAGTCGAGACAGATGCGTCAGATGAAGGTATTGGTGCGGTTCTCTTACAAAACGAACGACCGATCTCCTTCTTTAGTAAAACGCTCGGGATCCGCCGCTGGGGATCGTCTGCTTACCACCGGGAATTGTTTGCTATTGTGTCTGCGGTACAAAAGTGGCGCCAATATCTGCTGGGCCGAGAATTCCTGATTAGGACGGATCAGAAAAGCCTGAAAGAATTACTGACTCAAGTCATTCAGACCCCGGATCAACAATTTTTCATTCGAAAGCTAATTGGGGTACAAATTTCGGATTGAATATAAGACGGGAGCGAGTAATAAAGTAGCCGATGCACTTTCACGTTGTATGATCGACGCAGACACGTCTATTCATCAATTTTATTCTTTGTCACAGCCGTTGCCTGAATTGCTTCACAAACTCCGACGGGAAAATTCGGTGTTGACCGATTTAGTTGCTTGGCACGAGGCTTCACGGAATGGCAATCTCCCGCCGCCCTTACATGTATATGATGGTGTCTTGTACTACGGACATCGGCTGGTGTTGGGCAAACACTCGCCTCTGAAGCTGGACATACTGAACGAGTTTCACTCGTCTCCATCAGCGGGCCATCCGGGTGTTGACCGCACTTTCCGACGCATTGCTGAAGTTTTTTTATTGGGTTGGTATGCGCACTGAGATTAAGCAGTTTGTGGATTCATGTGTCACTTGCCAAGCCACGAAATATAGTACACAGAAATCGGCCGGACTTCTGCAACCGCTGCCAATCCCGGATAAGGTTTGGGAGGACGTCTCTATGGATTTTATAACCGGTCTTCCACCATCCCGGGGCTTCACTACGATATTTGTTGTGGTGGATCGCTTGTCCAAGTATGCTCATTTCGGTGGCCTTGGAACATCATATGATGGGGCAAAAGTAGCATCTCTGTTCGTTGATATTGTGATTAAACACCATGGTGTTCCGGCTTCTATTCTTTCCGATAGGGATGTAATCTTTACAAGTGCATTTTGGAAGGAAATTCACCATTTGAGTGGCACCACGCTGCGACATAGCACGGCTTACCATCCTCAAACGGATGGCCAAACCGAGGTTAAAAATCGGGGCCTTGAGCAATATCTTCGGGCTTTTACTGACGCCCGCCCATCCCGTTGGGCTGTGTTCTTGTTGTTGAGCAAAAATGTACACAAAATTGCAAAACACATTTAAATTATTTTTATTTTAGTTCGACCCTCTCTTTTGACTCTTTTGATTAAAAGCAATACCGATACAAAATATTAAGTGGTTTTTATGATTTGGGCTGCACCCAGTTTTAATGGGTTGCCTACGTATCTCTTTAAAGAGAATCAAGCCTTACGTAGTTCAGAGTGTTTTAATTTAGTTTGGTTTGATTTTCACGCATCATTGGGACGAACCCGAACCCACCTTCTAGGAAGGGTTGCTCGGATTCAAACCAACTATCATTTGCGTGACGTGAATAAGATTAAACCCACCTTTTAGGAAGGGTTGCTTAATCTCTTCACTATCACACATGTGACTTAAACTTTATATATTTTAATTTAATTTGTGACTGAATATGACATATTTATATATTATGTCAAATGTCCTACGTATCCACTTACATGATGTGGAATCAAGTCAAACGTAGTTCTACCAAAATCAATTAATATAATTTGAATATTGACTTTATATTTGTATTTAAAAGTCAACTTTAATATTTATGATTTGACTCAACCTTATATATGTCGAGTCTCCTACATGACTCTTTTAAAAGAGACCGAGTCAAGTGTAGGTCTCAATGAACCATAGGTTCGATTTAAAAATGATTTTTGTTCTTTGATCGTGACTGAACTCAATGAGCTTTTTGCTTTATATCAAGCTTCCTACGTATCTGACGAATCAGAATCAAGTCATCGTAGTTCAAAACATAAGACTTTGGATATTATGTTCATTAAATTTGTTTCCATGCATCAGAGAATTGAATTCAGACCCACCTTCTAGGAAGGGTTGCCCAAACTCTCTTCAAGTATCATTTGCATGTATATTATTATATATTTTTATATCTTTTATCGACTTTACCTTATGTCTAAAAGTCAACTTAAATTTTGTGTGTCAACTCGATATTATGTATTAATCAAGTTTTCCACATAGTCCATAAAGGACATTAAATTATACATGGTTCTAAAAAATAGAACGAGTATTTTAAAATTAATTTTGTATGAGTGTGCGACTGTACTCGATACATATTATATTGAATATCGAGTGCCTACGTAGCCTATGGAGGCATCAAGTCTTAACGTAGTTCTCAATAAAGACCAATTAAATGTAATATATGGTCTTGATTTAATTTTAATTAATTTTGAGGTTGTGATTGAACTCAACGAACATTTGCGCACTTTATGTCGAGTTTTCTACGTACCCTTTTCAAAAGGGATCAAATCATACGTAATTCTAAATAAACAACACATGTTCGGGTCGTTAAAAGCAAGCCTAGATGCACACATAGCCATGTTTAGCCATGTTTAGATTTGAAACTCGTGACTACTGTTATTGTATTTAATCAATGAGTTTATTATTGTTGTTGTTCTCTGTGTATATATAGAGATGGCTTGCATTAATAAGTATGTAATAATCTGACCCACTTATAATATATAGGTACACTAGATTTAATTTTAATCAAATCCATGGGAATGCCATTTACATGCATGGCATGTTTAACATATATACTTGCTAGTTTAGTTTCTTTCAAATTTAAGAAACCAATTTTGTCTCACTTGATCAGACATAAAACGCATGTACACCACACATGGAGTCTATGTGTCTCTCATATATATGTGCATTCCCTTATATAATGAAATATTTAAAGGATCATGTCATTGTGTTCCACTTAAAACTATATGCATTTAATCACTGATTAATCATCTAGTCGGTATATAAATCTTTTTATAAGCCACTGGATAATTTTTGGTCATCAATGGTTATCCAAATCTTAAACATTGTCAACCAATTTTTAACGGCTTTCCGATTTGCATATATCCACATTTTAGATATGTATCCAGAACCTTTATTTGTTGACAATATATTTGTAAGATTGTGTTTAACTTACTCCCAAATAATAGGCACCCATAATTATATTATTTTATAGGGACCTTCGTTAATTAAACCCAAATTAGAAGCAAATTAAACACGCGGATACCGTTTAGTTTCTCATGTATTTTGGTCAAGAGATCAAACGGGCATTATAACGACTTAGAAAAGGTTTAATTGATGTGGTGTTCGGATTCACTCGGTTCCTCCCAGGCCACAAAATCAACCAAGGTCTCAAAACATATATATTTAAAATTCAAAACGAAATCAAAACATTTTTATGTGGTGTGGTGTTCGGATCCACTCGGTTCCTCCCAGGTCACAAATAAATTTTAAAAATCAAAGAAGAGGATGAAAATAAGAGAAAAATCCCATAAGAATCCTCTTTTCACTAATGATTTCCAATAATACACCCCTGTCTAATTTTTTTTCCGTAAGTATACTTATTTATTTTTAAGTGCCGAAATACCCTTAATCAATTAGATAAAAAAAAAGAAAAAAAAATAACAACCCACTGCGTTCCAAATTCCAATTCTGCGTACAATTCGGGGACCAGCAAATAACCTCCCGGCGCACCGCTTCCACCACCTGCTACTGCGCGCCTGCCACCAGGGAACGTGATCCTGCGATCCATCGTGCGCCTCCCACCTGTTCGAAGAACAACCCGGTGTCTGGAAAGACGTACAGTATTCACCCGTCTAATATTTTGATATTGTTCATAGCTAATTAAATATTTCGTTGTTATGATGATCGATTGTTTCAAGCAATGAATTGTGTGGATCATATTTACATTATGAACAAAATTTCATGTAGACTAATACCCTAATCCTAAATTAATGTAACAAAATTTCATGTAGACTAATACACTAATCCTAAATTAATGTAACAAAATTAGTTTAAATAAACTAATTAGTGTAACAAAATTTCATGTAGACTAATCCTAAATTTATGTAACAAAATTATTGTAAATAAACTAATTAGTGTAACAAAATTTATGTAACGAAAAAATTCACGTAGACACTAATCCTAAATTAATGTAAAAAAATTAGTGTAACACAATTTCATGTAGACTAATACACTAATCCTAAATTAATGTAACAAAATTAGTGTAAATAAACTAATTAGTGTAACAAAATTTATGTAACCAAAAATTCATGTAGACACTAATCCTAAATCAATGTAACAAAATTAGTGTATATAAACTAATTAGTGTACAAAGGTTACCTTACATAAAATTAATCTAGATTAAATTCTACGTGTTTTACATAAATTTGTGTGTACATACAGAATTATAAAGTATAAAGTAGAATTTAATGTAACAAATAATTCGTGTAGGTTATTTAATGTAATAAGCTAATGTAAATGAACCAACTATAATTTTATGTAACGAATTGTTTAAACAAATTTAAGTTAATGTAATAGGATAATTTAGTGAGACAAATTTGTATAGGCTAATGCACTAATTGTAATTTATGTAAAAAAAGTATATAACAAGACTAATGACATGAATTTATAGCTAAGAAATACTCTTAACAAATTTATTCACATAAATTTTGTGTGAACTTTATTGAATTGATACCTTAGAAAACATACTAATTAGTGTAACTACTTTTTTTTAGGGAAATTAGTTGCTTGCTGGCAGTATATATTAGTGAACATTTTTATGTAAACATTTTATGTAGTACAACTGTATCTGAAAAATTAGTGTAAACATCTAATGTAGCACAACCGTATCAGAAGAGGAAAAAGGACTGAGAGCGGTCGACGCTGGTGACAATGGACGAGGGAGGCGGCAGAGAGTAGTGGCATCAAGTGGTCGACGGGGATCGAGAGTGGCGTGGTGGTGGCGCCCGACCATTGAGTGAGGACGGCGAGATGTGGTCAACTATTGGATGGCGGCGGCGGCGACGCCCTCATTGTCCGGTGAGTAGGTTTGGTGGTGCCTGGAGGATGGAGTATTGAGGAGGAGGAGGATTTTCGTACGTGTAATCTGGATTGAGATGGGGTAAATGTAATTGTAGGGTTAATTTAGTCCAATTTTATTGTAAGGGTTAGTATTGGCCAAATTATAGAAAAGGGGTATATTATTGGAATAGATTAGTGAAAGGTGGTTACTCCCGTCTTTTCCTCTGATAATAATGATCGAGTCGGATCAATCTTCCTCCGTGTAAGGCCTACTACAATGCTTGATTTGATGCAAGTAGTGTAATCTTCATGTTGGCCTCTTCTCCGTAGGCACCACTTTTCATCCATATGATCAATGAAGCCTCACTTAATTTGTGATATATTTAAACCGGCGTTTGATCCCATGGAAAGAAAGAATCAATGGCCCCTCGCCTCTTCTGTACGTATATGAAATTGGAGAGAGCCACCTTTTACCGGTTTTGGTTGTGCCTCCATCAAAATAAAAAAAAAAAAAAGCCAACCCCTTTTTCTTCTTATTTCCCCTAATTTATAGGAAAATAAAGGGAGGTAGTCAGTGGATGATAACCACCGAAAAAAAAACGTTTAAGAGAATTAATTTTTTTTCTCTTCATTAATCTGATATGTGTTAACCGTAATTTGGCTGCAACTGCCCAGATTACAGTCTTTTTTTTTGTTCTATTTTTTTTCTTTTTTTTAAATTGGGCTGATTTTTAACTTACAAAAATCAGTCTCAATTTGATCCCAACATTAATAACTTAAAAGCCCAATAGTTAAATAAGAGCTTTTTATTAAGACTCAAAACTAATCAATTAATGAAATTAACTATTTCAATTAATTTTTTATTGATCATAAAATCATGAATAATATAGATTCATGAAATTTTTTCGTCAACAGATACCCCCCGAACTTTGAGCGTGTGAAGAATTGAACGCGTACAAAGTTGGAACTTAGGTGCTACATATTTTAAGGGACAAAAGCACCACATTTTTTCTACCTAGGAATACGATCTAGGTAGAAATTAATTTCACATATTTATATGGTCCGAAGTGGGTAGGAATACATAACATAATTCCCCTTTAAATATACATGGTCGTTTAAAGAGAAATCCTCTCATAGAATTGACTTTGACTAATGATATGGTATGAGTATAGCATTTCGAAAGAAATTTTTTCGAAATATGATTTTTTTTTGTATGACTTAAAGGCTAGATGGCCGTGTTTGAAGGTTTTCTTGTGATGGACAAGAATTTATTTTGAGGTCTTAATGTCAAAAGGTTTGTGCTCTTTAGTTACCTTGGAGAAGTGATTTTATGTCAAACCAAGAAACATGGTGTTTATATGTATTTTGGGGGCGTTGAATGACCACACATATGAAGGAAGTCACTTAATTTTTTTCTTTGTCCCTGTATCAAGGACATGAGTGCTTTGGGAGCTATGAACCTTTTTGGTTTGAGAGAGAAGAAAATTTTGATAGTATAATGACTTTAAAGATATTTTTGTCAAAGTTTAAGGTATGTATCAAATGGTTCCATAGGAGGAAAATGTGGTTAAGAAGACTTAGTTGGATCGGTCATTGAGTTTTGACATGGTGATCCAGGTCAAAAAAAAAAAAAAAAATTGGCATATGGCAATTGAATTTGTTTCTCTTTTTGAGAAGATATTTTATAAATGAATATTTATTCTTTTCTCTTTTATTGCCTCATATCAAAGGTCAACACCATGGAGTTTAAATCTTCGGACCATATTAACTCTTTATATAGTCAATGTAGTGATCAAACGACTATAAGATAAGATAATTTGACTTCTTCTTATATTCCTTTTTGGAGAAGAAAAAGTCTTGTTTGTTTATGTGGCTGCATCTAACATGTTAATTGAGCAGATTGCCTACGTACCCCCTATGTGAGGGATCAAGCCAACCGTAGTTCTTAATTAAACCATTATGGTATTAGTTTTATGTTGCGTGCATTAGAAGACAAAATTCAAACCCACCTTCAAGGAAGGGTTGTCTAAATTTAGTCCAACTATCATGTGCACTTTTTTAATCTATATGTATGCATCACCAGACAATTTGAACCCACCTTCTAGGAAGGGTTGCTCAAATCATTCTGACTATCATTTGCATACATTAGATTTGGTTTTATCTCAAATTATATTTCGAGGTTTGCGACTGGATTCGACATATATTAACTTGATATGGAATGTCCTACATACCCTTATTGGGATCAAGTCTTGATGTAGTTCCTAGATATTTTTTAGGTATCAAGCATTTTCGCAATGCTTGAATCTGAAATAGTTAAATACTCATACCCTCATTTGGATTAGAGGATTATCCCTTGAAGACGAGTCATAGTATAAGCTCCATCTTCAATTTTTAAATGAGATGCATCGCTTTTTATTGGTAGTACCCCCTTTCATCTTCGGGGTGTATCTTCATTTTGAACCTTCATTTTAAGATTCATATTATTATTTTTTTTGTTGAGAATTTTTTTCATCAAATACCATTTCATCATTTGAAGAAACATCCTATACAAATCCCTAGGGAACACAATCTTATTTAGATAAAGGTTGCCGAATGGGATTAGATGTGCTCTTCTTTGGAATTGGTCATTAAATTATTTTATCCTTCGTCTTTGCTCTCCTCTTTTTTTAAGAGCTTGCTTAGCCTTGGAGGACTTAAACCTTGAGTAAATGTTTGTCGAGTTTTGTTTTCTACTCGTACATGTTTGTCACTCTAAGGTATGATCATTTTTGTCTCCATCATCCATATGTGGAAACAACTTTTTGACATTTGAGATTTTCATTATCTCATATATATAAGGGCATTCCTTGGTCCATATATTGGCATACCAAGGTGTACTATTCAATTTGGATATTATTATCCATAACATACGCTACATGAGGTTGCCATTAGAGGCAATCAATATGTGGAAAGAATATCCCAATTTTTATAACCCTTGATCATGTTTTGGGCCTTTTGGGAGACACTTGGAGTGGGGAACTACCTTCGCAACATCTACCATCAAAATTGGTTTTTGATGATGCTTTTGGTTTTATTGATGTTACCCCCTCAATATCATTCTTTTCTTTCTTCATTATATCCTCTTTTATATTTATGAAGACATATTCATCTTATGATGGATGACTAACAAGTCGATGGTATAAAACGGTACTTTTGATAGCCGTCTCCCCACTTCATTGAAATTCTCTAGTTCTAGAAGTGTTATGAATTTAGCATACTCAACTTCTCAAATATTCTTGGTATTTACTATCTTGAATATGCATCTTTTTTTGTATGAAAAGAAAGCCTTCGAGAAGATTCTTTGCCTTTCCCCTTTTTCTTGAATTTTGAAGTTGTTCGTGATAAAAAGGGTTTGCCATCAAGTTTGATGAAAGTCTTCATTGACTCTCTTCCTATTTGTGGCTTCTTGCCATTAGAAACTTCTCGCCTCACCAACTTCAAGGCGCTTGAATTGTTTTTTCATCGAACATGTTTACGCTCAACATTTTACACCTTTAATGCTAAAGTATCAAAAGCTATTGGCTTAGCACTACCAGAATGCACGACGGACCTTGGAAGCAAGTTTCAAGGTGACATTATTTTGGAGATGTTCTTGTTTACTTAAATTTGAAAGGTATTTAGCCTTATACTCCTCCAACCATTTAGCGATAGGATGAGATATTTTATCATTAAGGCATCATTGAATATGGTTTCACCACTAGTGGAGTAAATATGAGCAAGATGCTCACACAGTGAACCATGGATGCTATCAAATTTGTCAAAATTGGGTCTTTGATGACCTAGAGTGGGATCTGAATCACAATGTGTAGAGTATGAAATTTTGTATCCCACAACATGCAAATTTTATGAAGCTTGAAATTCCTTCATCCCTCTTCAATCACCTCCTTAGTACTTTGGAGAGATATAAGTGAACTACCACTTGGGTTTTCATCACTTGTAGTTGGTTAATAATGCTCTCGCCACAACATGCAAATTTTAATAATGCTCTCACCTCCTTAGTCCTTACCGCCAACACTCCATTGCCAAACCGTTATCGTCCAAGCTCGCGCGTCGCTTCTATGGCCCATTCAAGATAATTGAGCGCATCGGCAATGTTGCTTATAAGCTGGAGCTGCCAGAAAACGCTAAGGTCCACAACGTCTTTCACGTTTCGTTACTGCGGCCGTTCGTCTCCAGCAGCCGTTTGCCAGTGCAACCATCGTTTCCCCAGGAATTTCTCAATGATCAACCGATTTCTAAACCGGTTCGTGCTATTCGAGAGCGGGAAGTTATGGTGGAGGGCTCGCCTCGTTTCGAATGGCTGATCGAATGGGACGACGGGTCCGACCGTGATGCATCCTGGGAACCCCGCGATCAGGTTCAGTTGTCTTTTCCGGAATTACGGCTTGAGGACAAGCCGATTGTCATCGGGGGAGAGATTGATACGGATCGGACCGAACCGAGGATAGCCGGATCTCGCCCTGTTCGGGAAAGGCGTAAGCCTGCTAGGTTATTAGATTATTATTAGCCTTTTATTTTAATTATGTCACTTATTAGATTATTATCAGTAATTTTATTTTAATTTTTATTGTTGAGTGAGTCACTCCTTCTCGGGTTTTCTTTACGGTTCTATCCCGGGACGCCTTTTTTGAACCGTTAGGGCTTAGTATAAATACTTCCTTAATTCTCATAATTAATGACAAGAAAGTACTTTGCCCTAATTTGTCTGTTCTCCCTCCTTTCACCGTCACTCTCCCTCCTGGCCATTGGCCTTTCACCTTGGTTCTATTGTTCGATCGAATTTGGTACGATCTTAGTGATTAGATTGTATCACATTGGTCCTTAATTTTTATGACTTTTATCGATTACATGTTCTTTTGTACATAGTACTTCATATATAAAAACAAACTAGCTAGCTTGTTTGTGTGATAATTTGATTTATACTCCCTCCGTTCTATTCTACTTGTCATTTTAGCTAAATTTACGCATATTAAGACACTATAATATCTTACTAAAATGTCCCTATTAAATACAACTTACATTATTATTCATTTTCTTTCTTTAACCAATAAAAGTGATCCACATAATAGTTGTTCATAGAAAATTGAAATATAATTAAGTTGGGAGACAGATTTAGATAATAAATGAAGGGGTATATTTGAAAAATTATGAATAAAATATTAAAAATGGCATGTTTTATGGAACACAAAATTAAGGCTAAAGTGACAAGTAGAATAGAACGGAGGGAGTAAGTTATAGGCCCAAAAAAAAATCATGTATGTGCATTATTGATTGTACTTTAACAAGGATTGTGGGCAATATATGATAGTTCATTAAAATCTGATCGGAGCTAATGAATTAACACAACTCAAACTAATCAAACATTCAAACCGATACCGCGTAATCAATTTATCCAATACAGGTGAGCTAGTATTGAGTTTTGGTCAAAATTTGCTACTCAAAGCTACAAAGCTGGAACCAATAAAGTAATGTTAAAAAGTTCGATCGGTGGGCTACTAAAGGCCGTGTTCGTCCGTGTGCAATGCGTGCAATATGTTCAACGTGAAAGTCAAATTGATTTTCAACCCATAATCAATTAACAATGATGGGAGTAAACGGGTATCTTACTATGCTCGATTCCAAAGATCAATTAATCTTTCTTATAACTCAATCACTGAAATGCCCTTATGAAATTTAAAAATTAAGACCTATTCCAATTTCTAGAATATATATAATTAATTATTTTGACTAAGAATATAAATAAATTGTGTTGTTTGGAGTAAGAGATTACTCCGTATTACTTTTTAAGTATTTGAGAAGATATTGTTAGTGATTTAGCATTAAGAAAAAAACTGATCAATGACTTATGACCCCTCTTGCAAAATTTTCTCACTCAATCTAAACTATTAATTTAACACCATCGATTGACATTGGAAAGCATCACGGACATGAATTGGTTAGAAACTTAGAATCGTCGTTTCTTCTTAATTACTCCTATATGCTAGTGTATTGGGCCCAAAGTTTTGACCCTCGAAGCCCGAGCGGCACCCCTTCTTTTGTGGAGCCAGCCTGTTCGCCCAAAACAATCAATAGTTTTGCCCTGCCATGGACTCATCATCACGGGAACAACTCTAGTCCCCGATCAGTTTGGTTAGGGTTGACCTAAACTCTTTTTCATCACCATCAAGTCCAAAACTAGAGACAAACTCTCTACACTTAACCAGGTCAGTTTGCCTTGTCATCCAAAGAAATGTAGATTTCAATCTCGGCCACCACAAATTTTTAAAGTCATTTAACGTTTTATTTTTATGTCCGACCAACCATTGTCCGAGTTAACCCCCGATATTGCGGGACATGACACTAGTACGTACATTCAGTATTACAAGTAATTAAATGCACAATTGATGACATTTTTGTTACATAGAAATAGCACTAATTAATATTTGTTGAGAAAGGTAGCAATTATTGGTCTTGGCAAATAGGACCTAGCTACCAAGTACCACCAATAACGCTAGCCAGCATTTAATGCCTTTATGATCAATCAAACGAGTAGTGGGCCAGTTGAGACAAGGTGAGATCTTGGCGTGTTAATAGGTCAAATTCAGGTGTGCTTCCTACATTATATGGTATTAATTTGTAAATCACTAGATCATCACCCACGTTAATCCATCGAATAGCTAGCTAGAAAATGTAAATCGGACTAATAATCAATCAATCAAGTACGGAGTATATAAATATAAATAAATGTATGCATCATTACTTTAAGAGTCTTGTCGATGGATTAATTAACTATTGACATTTATGTTTATTATTCGATAGTGTATTATATGATGGATCGAGTCGATGATCTGTGGCGGTACAGCCGCAAATCTAGACACTATATATTCGATGAGAAAGATAGAAAGGTGTGTGGGAACAATCAGCCAATAGACGACCACTATTCTCCTTGTTCATGTGCCACTGTCAGCCACTCACTGGTCAAACAGTTGACCGGGTCCACTGGGCTCAGTGCTTCTGTGAGAGTAGTCGACGTGTCCCTCATAGGAGACGCCGACAGTCGCTCTTTAAATGTGTTGTGTACTAGATATATATGATATACTATCTAGTTAGTGTCACGTACAACAAACACTGCATGCATGTCGCCCTTGGCACAACCCCACCTTAAACACAAGGTCAAATTAGATGAAAATGAAATCCAGGAAAATTCGGGCTTGTCGGCCCGGTCCAGCAAGCGACCCTCAGCGCCGCCGTGGCGGGGCTCCAGCTACCTAGCTGGCAACACGGAGAGCAACCAATTAATAAATTCGGTTCGGCTAATGTGTGCCCATGGACACACAATAAAACTGTTAATTTGGAAAATTATTTCAAAACTATTTCCTAAATTAGAATTAATAAACCCTTTAAAAAAATTAAAATTAACAAACAATATCCAAATTTACCAAGATTAGAATTCTAAATGTGTGCCCATGGACACACATTAAAAAAATCCTAATAAATTAAACTTTGTATATATATTTTTGGGATATATACAATTAATAAAATTTGGTCCCACACAAAACTCACACGTTTTTAGAACTTGAAATTAAATGCATATATCATATATATTTGACGTGTTAAGTACAATTGTTAACGTTGAATATATATAGTACGTACTAATGCATTTTGTAAGGATTAAGATTGGAATGAAACACAATTTATATGTGGATATATGGAGCTATATACGCACCTCTAGATAACATATTTTTCCTTGCAACAATATATACTATGATTACACTTTGTTCTTTCATGATCGAATTAATTAATGCATGTCTTGGCCCAACTGCCCAAGTACATTTAGTGGTGGTCCGTTTAATTTCGGGTAGTCTCATTGGGGGTAAAGTATTTTCTAACAAGTTTAAAAAATGCTCTATTACCACGTTCCGTTGATTTGACCCAATTTTTATTTTTAGAATATAAATTATATATTTAAAAAATTATAATATATTTATTATTAAAATATATAAAAATAATAAAGTATTGTTAAATATTATTTTTTAAATACAATGATATTTTAATAATTGTAAAAAATTCAATTTTTTTGACTTGTTGGGTCGACCCGACCCGCCTAAAAACCCGACTTGACTTGACCCGATTCGATTTGACCAATTACTCGTTACAATCGAACCCGACTTAACCCAAACACAAAATAATCGGACCCAAATCCGACCCGACCAACTTGTTTGACAGCTCTAATCACATTCCATTATTTTTACATTTAATCACATTAAATAACGATATATTAGTATTTCTATATATGTGTCGATCTTGTCTATAAGCTTATTGCCAATTGCCAAACACACTAATATCTTAATTAGTTAATTGATAAATGACAAATTTATCTGTTTTTATTCTATGATTGTGTGATAGGACGGTAGCTAGATAACTGAAGAATATTCTCAAAATGATAAGAATTTTTTATTTATTAGTAAAAATTACTATAAACGATTTAATCGTAATATAGACTAAGTTACGTACTAACTAACCTAAACACCCGTTACACGAGTTATGTAGTTAAATTTTTTTGGTTGTCCGCTGGTTCGTCAAAACTTCGTCTTGACTTTTTCTAGCTTGACTCGAGTCGCGTACCTGATTTTGGCGGGTGACTCTCCCAAAGAAAATTTTTATATTGTAGAGAATAATAACCTATGTATCCCACGTCTGAAATTCAAACATATCAAACCTACCATATATACCCTTGGGTTACTCCTCTTATTGCCAATTGGTTTTAGGATGAAACCCACTTATGTGTTAGGCCTATCCGTACATGTGCGCCTGTACCGATACGTCCCCAGTTTATGTACCTGTCGGGCCACGGACTTTCACATATATCCATTGATTTTGGTCGAATTATAAGGAATGAAATGGTCGTTGAGATGGACCTATCCAGAGAGAGAGAGAGGGGGTCCAGTTAGTATTGACCAATGTTTTTATTTATTTTAAGTTCAATTAGTAGTATTTTATGTAATACAAATGTGCAATGTTAATTATTTTTGGATCGTGTCCGATGGTTATTTTGTAGTATTAGATCCCCCGATAAATTAGGATACTAATGTGTTTTTTTTTGCCGATTTTGTCGGGTTCTATTGATCGTAGGGGTGTTCACGGATCCGGGTCGACCCCGATCCGACCCGACCCGATTATTACAGGTCGGGTCGGGCCAAATCCGACGGGTTGCGGGTCGACCCGCGCTCTTTTTAAAAAATAAAATAAAAAATACATTAGTGTGAGTGAAATAGTGGAAAAGTGGAAAATTGAAACCCCGTGCCTCATATTTCCCTCGTGCCTCCCTCTCCAAAAACCCTAGGGCGAATCTCCGATTCTCCGCCAGATCTCCGCCTCCCTCTCCATGCCTCCCTCTCCACGCCTCCCTCTCCGCGCCTCCCTCGCCCAGATCTCCGCCGGCGCCGCTGAAGCCTGTCGTTCCAGACGGCTGCGAGGGGTCAACTCGCCCAGATCTCCGCCCAGATTTGTCGATCCAGATCTCCTGTCGTTCCAGACGACTGCGAGAGGTGAAGCCTGTCGTTCCAGACTTGCCCACATCTCCGTTGAAGCTCGACGGCCGACTCCGAACAGGCGAACACTACAACACTTTTACGAAATTATATTAATGTCGGACATGAGATTCCTTCGTTTGCTTGCTCTGCTTTATCAATTTCTGTAAAGTTTTGTGATGGCATTTGGGGCAATTTCTGTTTTGACTTAACAAATTGGGTGTTGGAATTGGATTCTTGTGTTAATAGTTTCCCTTTCTTTTTTGCTGGTTGCCTGGCTTGGATTTTCTTTTTTCCACAAACTGGTTAGTTATATAGCCTTTTTAATTATGTTAATGACTATTATTATTTGTCATTGTATCTGGAGATCTTTAAGACTGATAATTGAGATCAAAAGAAGAATCCGCTTAGTGTATAAACTATGATTACAAGAAAGATACTCCATCCGTTCTATTTTATTTGACACTTTAGAGCTAAAATCGTGTTCATTAAAACTTGTCATTTTGGATTATTTATTTAATTAATGTATTGGAAAGTGTTTGTATTGACTTTTTTCTTTCATTCTATTGGCTTTAAGGATGGATTAGTAATTAATTTTTGAATACATATAGAAAAATTTGGATTTTCAATAATATTTTTTATATTTTCAATGAATTTCTTAATATATGTGAATTTTTCTAAAGTGTCAAGTAGAATAGAACGGAAGGAGTATATTTTTTTCAGTTTTTTAAATGTATGCGGGTCAGCGGGTCGACCCGTGACCCGACCCGCAAAACCCGCAACCCGTGAGTCGGGTCGCGGGTCGGGTTTGAAAATTTTACGGGTCGCGGGTCGTGGTCGCGGGTCGACCCGACCGGATCCGTGAGCAGCCCTAATTGATCGTGTACAATATAGAAAGTGTTTTTTAATCCTGATAAAAAAAAAATAGAAAAGTTTTTAAATCAAAACAATAGTTTTACTGGATAATTTTTTGAGAATATAGTTTAATGCGTACGTTAGCGACGTATAACTTTTGCAACTAATTTAAATAAAAGGTTAAATAATGCCACTTGAGCTTAGAATAATCATTTGAGCTTGAATTGCATGCATATTATCTAGAGATCGGGTTGTAGGAATCTTGAACGGTTATTACATGTTTGGTCCTTAATTTTTAAGGCTATCTTATCATATCTTTACATTTATTTTGTCCAAGATATGACTTCATGGAATATGCTGTACATATATAATTCCATGTGAGCTTAAATATAACTTTATTTTTAATGAATATTTATCCCCAAAAGTTTTTCTCCATTAATTAATTTTCAATTAAAGAAGTTAGTTTTCATGAAATTACTTTTTATTTGGTAGAAAGTTTTTATGAAATTACTCAGTGGCGGTCACTGTTTTAAAATATAAAAGGGCCTTACTAAAGAGAAATTATTCAATTTTAAACGTATATTTTATAGTATAAGAAAAGAGACTTAATATAATAATTAAATACTACTAGGCAATTAGGCATTCATACAAAATTTTAGTGTTGGACAACTATTAATACACATTTTATCTCTCTGTAATTGGGAATTGCAAATTTCAAAAGGGAAGTAAATGCCCAGCTTTTACGTTAATTGATGTAGATAAGTGGAGTTCCAAGAAAACATTTTAATTTGACATTTTTAATCTCTTTAAATATAAAGTATTATTTATGGCTTTAAAAAAAATTGGGCCTTTTGTTTTTGGGGCCCTGTGCAGGTGCACAGGTTGCACCTGCTGTGGGCCGCCCCTGAATTACTATAGGTAGAGTTGATGCTGCTATATCTTAATTCGTAATCTATAAATAAGTGATTAATTAAAATTTAGTCTCTTTTCTTTTCTTTTCTTTTTTTTTTAATTTTCCCATAAAAGTTTTTTAGTAAACTCCATTAAAATAGCACCCTCAATTGAAACTAAAAATCAGGCCTGAAATTATTAAAATCATGACACATATATTGAAAAAAATTGATCTCTATCTTTTCTTATATAAGAAAATAACTTATGTTAGTATAGTTTTTCCTTGCTCCAATTTAGCCAGATTGGCTCTACACTTGAACCAAATATTGTATGGCCCATTTAACTATTTAAGTAGACCCTCCCACTTATAAATGACGCAGCTATACAACCTATCAGAAGAAGATTCGACCTTGAATATATATCTAGACATGAAACTTAACACCATAATCATTAGACTAATTAACTAGCTTGTGAGTGATCTAGAAAAAATGACTTTTTTATTTTGGTGCTACTGTACAAATGTAACCAACAATACAATTCACATTTCCTTGGGTTCAATTATAGTACTATTTTTAACATATGCATAAAGCTATCATTTTGTCCCATTGGCAAGAATGTTAGGTACCGATCAACATTATTTTTAAGAGATTTATATAGCTAGCTAACACTTGAGTCGATATATGCTTACAGATATATAGATATCATTCTAAAACAAAGAAATAAACAATAATTTTCATGGTTTTTTTTTGCCGGGTTTGCTCGAAGACAAAAAAGAGACATGAAGAAAGATCGATCTAATCAAATAATTTTTTTAATTGATGTAGGCAAGATGGCCCAATTGTAAAGGCTGTATATAGAATCAAATGATACTTCCGTATAGAATGATAGGAGACAATGTCAAACGTCTCCAAAACACAACCTTTTTTTGTTTGTTTTTATGTGGTAAGTTTTTAATTGCTCCTTTCTCATCATTGAGATCGAATCGTACAATCATAGTGTATGTATTCTTTGAATAATTTTTATTTTTCCATTGATACTACAAGACACATATATCTCACCGCTTACATTTTGCATGTATACATACTCCAAACACTGATGACCAATTTCTCACCGCTTACATTTTGAAGATTGTAATGCTATATTTTAAAAACATATATCTCAATCTTCTTTTTTTATGATATTTCCAATTCAATTTCAAAGCCTTCACAACATTTGTTTTTGCATTACAAAATGTGTCAAAATATAAACACATGCACATACTAATACTATATAACAAGATCGAGGGACAAACACGCTAAAATGGTGGGGAAACTTATAATGTCTTGTAGGCTTGTAGCCCATGACAGCTTAGAGAAGAAAAAATAAACAAGAAACGGGCCGTTTCGTAAAAAGGAGAAAATTGGGGCACCGCAAATTAATTTTGCCATAGCAGAGTTTCAAAGCTGACACTAGTGGTGGGACCCACGCAATCGTCATCGAGATACCCGTACCCGCCCACCCCCTCCGGCAGCCACGGCGGGCCCGCAACCGGGTCATCATGCAACCACCACGACGCGTCCACGAGGGGCGCCTCCGAGTACACGAACTCGGGCGAGTCAATGTACCCTAGACTCGGCAGCTCCACGATCTCCCCCAAGTACTGCTCCTCCTCGTGATCCGTCGTCGTCGTCGACGCCGGCGAGGCGAGGGCCTCCATGGCGGCGGCCTTGGCGGCGGCGATCTGGACGTCGCGGGGGGAGTTGGAGGCTGGGCGGGGGAGGAGCGGGGCGAGTTCCGGGAAGTTGAGGAAGGCGGAGTCGCCTTTGACGGCGAGCGCGGCGGCGTCGTGGGCCCGGGCCGCCATTTCCGGGCTGGGGAAAGTGCCGAGCCAGATTCGGGATTTTTTCTTGGGCTCACGGATTTCGGATACCCATTTGCCCCAGGCCCGCATCCGTACGCCTCTGTAGACTGGGTGTTTGCTCCCGCCCTTGTTGTGGCCGTCGGGCCGGGCCTCGGATGTCGGGCCGGGCATGGGCTGTTCTGACATTGGATATATAATGGAGGTGATTAGTGGATGATTAGAACTGTTTGATCAGAATTAATTATATATGATCGAAAGAGGGGGGTTTTTGTAGAGAGGAAACACTAGAGAGATGGGCGCAATAGGAATAAATTTTTTGCTATTTATAGACAGCCGGGGAAAGTGGCACTTGCCCTCTCTGTCCGACGACGCATAAAATCTTCCTTTTTTGCGCTATGAAATTATTTAGGAAATAAAAAGTTTGGCTTTGTTTTTTCTAAAATTATTTATAAAAAAATTTAACGCATTTTAGGGTATAGCTAGCGTACTATAAGTAAATTGATCCACTCTTATTCTAAACTCGACTTAAATACTTGGCCAATCGTGTGTTCGGATTTGATGATGTAGGATCTACGGATCGTAGATTTGGGTTAATTCAGATAATCAGAAACTATTTTAGTGAGAGTTTTCTTACATAGCGGAAAAGTAAAATCAGTTTACAGAATGTAAAAGACGAAGCAGCAAAGACGCGATTCCTTATACGTAACCCTACTTCAACCAAAAAGTTGAATGGGTAAACATCTACCTTCTTTGGAGAATTTTGAATAAAAACTTTATACAAACAATAGGTCCTTATTTACAAGATGTAGATCTGAACTTCTCTATTGCTAGCTAGCAATCACCAAATTCTAGCAATACTAACGAATCTACCTATTTATTTCCTAAGAACACTAACGATTTAAACAAAGCAATCAAACCTCTTAACTTCCTAGTACATTTCCCTTTAGCACTAGGACTACCTTCTACGACGACGTCAAATTCACGCACTTGCCATCGTGAAGCTCTGGACCTTCTTTTTTTTCTTGGATTCTTCCTTGTTGCTCTAGATCACTCTCAGTCTCTCGTAGCTTTAAAGTGAATACTGTTCATGCAGCGAGTGATCCACTTTGCCCTAGCTTCATCGCTTTCTTCTTATAGTGATGGATATTTGCAAATTATTCTTCTGTTCTTTTCATACTAGATGACAAGTCTCCTTAAGGAAAGAAAAAATGTCACCTAGCTAGGCATATCTCATAATGACTAGCGTGCCCTTGGGAGCTATTTTCTTTTTAAAACGCATTTTCCCTTTTCACTTGTCGCCCATGTTTAATCCGCAGAGACCATTTTGTCCTTCTCATATGCCACGCATCCAAGAATCGTTTCCAGAGTGTGATGCATTGTTTCCCTTGTTGTCCTTCCCTTGTGTTGGATGTGTCCCAAAAGCCTCTTAAGGATCACTTCCCTTCCATCTATTTCTTGACATGGTTTTAGAGGGAGAGTGTGAAAACCTTCAACTAGAACTTGAAGAATCTTGCTGATGAGAGCGACGGTAAAGTTGAATCCATCTTCATCAAAGGTACAACACACCATTGGATTCGCTGAAGTTCCCTTAGTGAGGGATCAACTTTTGCATGGTTTTGAGCAGAGATTATCCCATTGTTGAAAGCTGTGAGCTCTTGTAGTTCCTTGAAGTTGTTCTCTTCAAGAAACTCTTTGGTGACTATCAGAGGAACTACCAACTTCCTCTCACCATCAATAGTTGTTCTCTTTTTCATGAGATCCTTTTTTGCCTTTGTGGCTACATTTGTTGAGCCTCTTATTGTAGGACGGCTGAAACTTTGACTCTTTGAACTCTAGCTGCAACGGTGGTTCCTTGTACTCCTGAATTGCAGTCCCTTCATTCATCTTCTCATCATCTTCATCAAAATTGATGATTGAGGTGGGGAATAGTGGATCCGCCTCTTCATCAAACTTATTGATGATTTGATGGTGCTTCCTCTTTGTGGATTTGAGTTTTGTTGGGGCTTTAGAAAGAGGAGTTGTTGAGAGAGTTTCTTTGGAGGGAGTTTTGGATGGAGTTCCCTTGTTAGATGGGAATTGTTCCTGCTCAAACTGAGTCAGATATGCATCCATATTTGAAAGAATGGGGTTTTGAAGATGAGGAGAAGGAAGGATTGGAGTTTGATTTTGAGGAGGAGTGGAGTGAGATGTGTTTTGAGGTTCCTTGGGTTGATTTTGAGTCTTGGAATTTGGAGATTGAGAGGATGAGGGATTGAGTTGGGAACTTCTAGGGTTGAAGTACTTGTCATCCATCTAAGTGTGGTGTTTTTGAGAAGATGAGGAACCGTCTTCTAGAAGAGGAAGATTAGGATCACTTTCAACTATAGTGGTGGGTCCACTATCTACATTTACAATGACAGTGGTGGTCCTAAGATGGATAGGTGGTCACGATTGGAATTTCATATTGTGGTGGAGGAGTTGGAGAACGAGGAGGGGTAAGAAAAGGATGACCATCTCTCTTCCTTAAGAACGAGAAGAGGTGATACTTGACATCATGAATGTATTCATGTTGATGATGTTCAATGTCAAGATCTTTGAGGAGCATTAATTTTGTGGGTAATCTGGATCATTTTTGAAGAGATGCTCGATAATGGGATTTTTGTGAGTGGTGATGGGTTGTTAATTCTTGGTTGGCCATTATTGAAGAGACAGTAAAAGATTGAGAGGAACAAATGGATTTGCAGAGAAAGTGAGAAAGAAACTACGGTTTTATGAAGATGGAGAGAAAGAAGAGGGAGTTAAGAGAAAAGGAGAGAAGATGAAAGGGTGGAAAAAGAAGCATACTAATATCATAATTTTCCTAAAAAATCGTATCAAATTACTCCAAAAGGTAACCGAAGAGATTTCTTTTTAGCAAATGTTAGATTCTTTTCATCGGGAGTTCTTTGCGATAAGATGGTACCGCTAAAGCTCAAGGGTAAGTTCTATATGACAGATATCAAGTCTGCCATTCTATATGGGACAAAGTGCTGACCAATCATGAGGACACAAAAGCAAAGAGTGATGGTAGCTGAGATGGATGTGCGGTCACACGTAGGAGTGTCAATCGGGTGGGTCGGGTCGGGTTTGGGTCGGGTCAATTCAATTTCGGGTAAGTTCGAATTCGGGTCAAATTCGGATATTTTGAAAATCGGGTTAAATTGGGTTGGATCAATTTCGGTCGGGTCATTCGGTTTTCAGTCCAACTTGATTTCGGATAAGTTCGGTTTCGGGTTTAGTTCGGTTTCGGGTGAGTCGAGTTTCGTGTTTTTCAGATTTTGGGTGAATCGGATTTCGACTTTTGCCGAATTTCAGGTTAATAAGATTTCGAGTAAGCCAGATTTTAATTCAGACCATATATTGAATGATTATTTTTTGTAGTTTAACTAATCTAGGGTCTAAATATTTAATGTAACATTTAATTTAAACATAACTATAATAAATATTCACTATTATTAATATTTTAAAACATAATGTAATTTTCGGATGGTTTCAAGCCGGGTAATTTCAGATTTTCGGATGGTTTCGGGTCGGGTAACTTCGGATTTTCGGATGGCTTCGGGTCGAGTAACATCGGATATCGGGTTGCATAAGGCTAGTCCATTCGAGTATTTTCGGTTTTGGGTTAATCTCGAGTTCGGGTTTTTTCGGATTCGAGTTAAATCAGTTCGGGTCAAACATATCTCGGGTATAAACTTATTATTGTTTTCTCGGGTCGGGTCAGGTCGGGTTCAAAGTTGGGCGGGTTTTTCGGGTCGGGTCAAATTTTGACAGCCCTAGTCACACGCTATGGGACAGGATCAGAAATGAGGAGATCAGGAGCAAGGTGGGGGTTGCCAGTATAGGGGATAAGCTAAGAAAATCCACACTATAATGGTTTAAAGATGTGCAAAGACGGGGTACAAGGGAATCAATCTGTACGTGTGAGAGCTTGGACCTTAGAGACTTTCGTAGATGTTTTGTATCTTGACACCTCCTTGTCCACGAATAATGGCCGTTAACTTCAAACATCAAACATTATCTCTAATTAAAGTTGAATATCTGCAGCTGTTTTCAATTTACGGGACCTAAATCATAATTTAGCTAATTATTAATTAGTATGTAGGATTAGGATAGCTATAGCTAGATTTAGGCTAGGGTGTGTATGTATAAGGAATAATGAGGGTGGTTGTTTCATACAAGCCTTTAGCAATAATTTTCCTTTGTAAGTGTAGTTTAAAGACTTTGGCTAAGGTTACAATTAATTAGATGCATTATATTTTTCGGGAAAAATATAACTTTTCCTCTCTACGATTTATGTTATTGAGATTTCATCCAAAAAATAATAAATCTCTATTATTAAGGAAATTTTATGTTTTCACGTGAAATGTTATATACACTTTGTACTGGTTTTGAAAAGGAACATGTTTTCTAATTTCTATATATGTTATTGCCAAACACTATACTCCCTCCGTTCTATTCTACTTGTTTTTCTAGCCTCAAAACTTTGTTCAACAAAATTTGTCTATTTAGTATTTTTATTTAATTAATATATTGGAAATGGTTCATATTGACTTTTTTCTCTCTATCTATTGGCTATAAAGGGTAGTTAGTAATTAATTTGTGATTACATTTAGAAAATTTTGGATTTTCAAAAATATTTTCTACATTTTCAATGAGTTTCTTAATATATGTGAAATAGTCTAAAAAGACAAATAAAATAGAACGGAGGAAATATAAAAGAACGAATAATCCTGGAATATAAAGAGTTTATTTTTCACCGATCCAACCAAACACCAGTCTTGTTGTTTTGGTCATCCCAAACACACTCTTAGCTTGTTAGCTAGATAGATACTACATTAATTATGTTTTGGGGTTAGCTAGTTGGAGTTTATATAAGGAATTGATGAAATTGCCCTTTCTTTTTCAGCATGGAGATTCAATGTAAAATCTCATTTTTCCATATATGGCCTCGGTACTTATGATTTTTTTTTTTATGATATATGTATGGTGTACGCATTAAACAGATTATTCAAACACTTAATTTTTAATCGCCAAACATTATTTATAGTGGACCAGCAAGTAAAATGGAAGTGATAATATGCATAGTCATCTCTTAATTTTTGACCCTAAAAATACAAATTTGCTTTACCAATTGTTTCATCATTTGTGTTGAATTGTCTATTAAAGCAAGCTTGTTGTCCGATCACCATACACCCAAGAAATTAAGATGCTTAATTAGTTTCATAATGCAATGCATATTTTGCCCACGTACACAAATGCAATTTCTATACGTCAAACTTGCATTTCACATAGTCTATATATAACAAGGTAATTACCAAACTCAATCAAGCATTTACAATTCCACAATGATCAAATTTGGCACGAGCACAATTGCATTTCGCAGAGTTGCAAGTCTAAAACCCGGCCATATCAAATTGTTAAATTAATTGAAGATGCTAGCTTTACTAACTAAGTCATGCAATTCCTCGATGTACGTACATCGAACATTTATCAACTTTTTATTTAAGTCATCCACATTTTGGACAATTGAGCTGGTTGGATACTTGGGAGTTGAGTCAGTTTATGAAAATAATTTCTCACATTAAAAGTTTGGTGAAGTTGAACTTAGTATGATTCAACATAGAATTACATAATTGATTTTAAGAACGAATCTCATCAGATTTATGTAAACTTATCTGCGTATGTGTGTGTCTACGTATTGCCAATCAAACATAGTACAAGGTAAAGATATAGATCTCCACTTACACTAGAACAGTAGAACTACAAGATATTATGCAATGGTCTGCGCAATGGAGGCCCTAGCTTATAAATTTGTACGTGTTTGTTTGATTAGAAATTTCATGTCAAATGATAAGAAAGATCATGTCAAAGAACAAAGAATTTAAGGCTAGTGGTTGGTAGATTGGCACAATTCGTAGCGTGGGGATATTGAGTTGTGAAGTTTTGATTTCAATCTTGTATATTATTTCCATCTCTCTTTCTAATTTACTGTAAATAGTTTTTTTTTTTAAATCTCTATACGTTTAATAAACATCTTTACATTTTTATCCTTTGCGCTAAATAGTTTATTTTACCTCGTGAATTAAATTTACTGTTTTAAAATTTTCATCAAGGTCATGTCTAGCTACTAAAAGTCTTTTTCGACAAAAAAAAAAAAAAGGCATTGAAACTCTTCCAAATTACTTACGTGTTCGTCTAGACTTCTAGCCGTTGTTAGGTGTTCGTTTAGAATTGCATGCTGGTTGTAGGATCGTAGATTTGAGTTAATTCAAAATAGTCGAAAACTGTTCCAGTGACATTTTCCTTACGTAGTAGAATAATAGAACATAAAATGTAAGAAACTAAAACATTAAGCAGACATGATTCCTTATAGAGGAACATCACTTTAGCCAACAAGCTAAATGAGTAACCTATACCTCTCATGGATGATTTTGAACAAAACTATATTAATTTGATAGATCCTTAGTTACAAGATACAAAGACTAACTTCTCTATTGTTTGCAATCACCAAATTCAAACAATATATACTATCGAGTTAAGCTATCTTGTTCGTATGTCTACTAGACACAAATAATAATAGTACCGGCCTAGACCTCACTTGTTCCTAGTGCATTTCCCTTTAGCACATGAACAACCTTTCAAGTCGATGTTGAGCTCACGTACTCTCCATCGATTGGATCTGGACTTCCTTCTTTAGAAATGGATTGTTGATTGCTCTCGTGTTGCTCTGGGCTCTCTCTCTCTCTCTCTCTCTCTCTCTCTCTCTAAATTGCTTGCTTTCTTCTAGAGAGTATTGTTCATTTGCATCAAAGAGCTACCTGACCTAGCTCAATTGATTTCCTCTCATAGTAGTGGCTACTTCGATCTTGAAATGACAAAGCTGTCTTTTTCTTCTTGGAGAGCAAGACATGTTTTTCAATGACCAGTGTATCCATGTGGGGCTTTTCTTCTTTATGACTCTTTTATCCTTTTGTGTTTGCCACCCAAGTTTGGAATAAATGGACCCTTTTATCCTTCATTAATTTTGACTTATTTTGGTAGGTATGAGTATGGGTGGAGGGAGAGAGGGCGAGTGAGCCCCCACTTGTGGCTGGAGGAGCGGGGATATGTAGAGAGCGTTTTCGCGGTTGGGACGAGGGCGAGGCAGAGCCACAAAAAAGAAGTAAAGTGGGAGCCAGACGTTGGGGCGTGGGTGATTGGGCGGAGTCGAGAGTTCAATGACGCCGACAGTTGCAGGAGATCGGAGTTGGAGCTCGGTCGAATTGACGGCAAATATTAATTTAGTCATTTAAGGAAGAAAGGTTTTTTTTATAAATTATATTTGAATAATTTTCAATTAGATTTGTAAGTTGTTTTGAGCTTTTTTATAACACAGGGATGCAAATCTTGCAGTACGACTAGTACGTGAGCATATAAAATACATATTCATAGATTTTTTTAATATACCATGATAATGCTGATTCATTATTATTTTTTCTCATTGAATACATAGAACTAACTATAGAAGTGATAATGAAAATCCAAATAATTCTAGTGGTACGCATAAATTTAAACTTAACCTTTCATTCTTAGAAATGTTTTTTAATTACAATACGATGTTCTTTTTTTTTTTTTGAGCCCACAATACGATGTTCTTCATCTTCCTGCTTTTAATATCAGTTTTTAGAGGAGTATAAAATATGACAAATGTACGCTTAAAAACCTAAGAATCTAAGATAAAAGAAAAAAAAAACTTAATGCACTTTAAGCTTTATTGGACATATCAATCAATAACTATATATAATGAAACATATTTTGTTCGAGTCACAACAATGATTTTGACACCATTTATATTTAAAAAATTAATTTTTATTTATATTATTTTAGCTTTTCTAATCAAAAATCTTTATATCTATTTATATTAAAAATAAATTTAATTAAAAATAATGAAATTTATGTTATATTTATCTTTTTTATTTATTTATGTAAAATAATTTATAGCCATAAACTAAGTAGTAGGTGATTATTATCCTAAAACAAACTCTTATCTTAAAACAAACTCTTATTCTAAAACGAACTGTTATCCTAAAACGAATGCACTTTTTGTAGTTAGTAGTGCACTTTTCCTACTTTGAAGTGCACTTTTTCGCATTTGTACTTTTCATACTTTTTAGTGTACTTTTTAAATTTTTTAGTGCACTTTTTTATAATGCACTTTTTGTATTTTTCAATGCACTTTTATATGAAAAGTGCATTACTAACTATAAAAAGTGCATTCGTTTTAGGATAAGAGTTTATTTTATTTGAATCAAACTCGGTGATAATAATTGAATACAAGAGCATGCAATTCATATACGTAATCTAATTAGTTTATTTTTTTGGTCGAAAGTAATCTAATTAGTTTATAGACATAATGTACTTGTTAGTTTAGTCATATCAAACATTAAGATATCAGATCACACTAACAAAACACACTTTGATTATTAAAAGGGATATAAGATCAAAGATGATTAGATTTATCAATTTAGCCCAATGCCTTGGTTTTTTGTTGCATTTGGGAAACCCTCAAATACAACTTTGTTTTAAAATTGTATATGGTAATTTAGTGGTCCTTTTTTCAGACCCTTGTTAATTGCTTTCAAGTTACAAGTGCTTGCATTTAGAAATATAAAACCATTCTGATCTCTAAGATAGGAAGAGTAGTTCATATATAACTTGTATTTTCCGTTATGGGTACAACAATGTGTTTTGTTGACTATATCTACTGTAAGTACTCTTATCTAATTCTAGAATTTCTTCTCTATTTTTTCATTAACATATATATCACCCATGAGCATAAACCTTTGATAAAATTTTCCAAGTTTTGGAAACCACGAGCTCTGACGAATTACTTTCTTCTGAAAATTGTCACTAATGTACTCTTGTGATTAAATTAAGATCTTGACTGGCCAACCTACACCATCAACCTCGTTCTATTAGAGTTCAGCTTAGGCAAAGCAGAATCTGGGAGTAATGAAAACAATTGAGCAACACGCCACACACAAACACACAAAAAACGGGAGAATTAAACTTCTTCTGATCTAATTATATTCTTCCATAGTTTCTATCTTGAGCCATATCTTTTCTTAGCGTTAACAAGGCGAGATCTTATCTAATCACCTTCTAACTCTTCATTTTTTGGTCGAAACCTTCCTAACTCTTTTTAGGCCTAACTTTGCATAATTTAAAATTTCAGAAACTAGCCCTTCAGACTTGCAATTCTTGCAAACTCCTTTTCTAACCACTTCAACCTTGTCTCTAATGATCTCATTAATTTATGATCTTATCTAACCTTGTATTTCCACAAATCCATTAAATTGAAACATCCCCATCTTTGCCAGCATCAACTTCTTTTTTAGACCCTTGTAATCGATTGACTCTCCAAATCGTACATTAAATCACGAGCTTTACAATACTCCTTTTGTTATTCGTTGGTCTTCTTAGCCTCTATTTTTTTTCAAGAAAATTTGTCCTTTTGATATGTTGAACAAAATTTTACAAATCTACCCTTTGAATTAATTAATCCACTGATAGATTAATTTATCTCTAATATAATTTTCTATGTGCCATAATACTCTAAATCAATTGGACAAAGCAAAGTGCATGTGCGCATGGCTCAACGGTTGAGCCTCTTATCCATGTGCAATAGGTCTCAGGTTCAAGCATCTAGGACGATGGTTTGCCCTTCTTTCTTAGAAAAAATGGACAAAGCAAAGTTCGGATTAAATTTGTTTTAACTCCAAGGGTAAACAATGAATAATAAATGAATCTACTATATATATAAAAGCAATAAGGTTTAGAGTCACCATATTGCGCCACATCATCTTTTGCCATGTGTCATTCCTAAAATGCGCCACATCATATTTTGACACGTGTCATCTCCTCATTAATGCATAGAAAATACAAATAAATTGGTAGTTTTGGAAACAAATCTTATAATATCATTTAATATATTAGAAAGAATCAAAATTGTAATTTTGGAAGTTTCTAGCATATCTACTATATATATTAATTATTCTTTCCACTTCATATTCCACATGTCAAATTTTTTCCACTTAATTAAAATTTATTTTTATTTCCCAAGATAATATCTTAATTTTTGACAGGGGATTAACTAAAAATTTTTAACTAATGGTTGTATTTTTTTTCCTTATAAGCCAATAAAATATATATGCTCAATTTCATCTCTTCCATATTTTCAAAATATAACTTTTTTGCTTTATTTTCTTCATATTTTATCTCCTTCTTTTAAATTGAACCTATTTATCAAGTATTGTCCAAAAAAATGAGCAATGTAGATTATTTTATGTTAATAATGTTTATTCTCAATTTTAAACTTAGTAATCTATTTTTTATTTATTTATTTAAAAAAATAATTTTTATACATATTACGGGTAATAAATTACTTACAATAAATTTTATATTATATCTTTATTTATAAATATTTTTTTTATAGTATATCTAAAAAATATCGAGTCATAGTCGTGCAGGGCACGACGGGGACAACTAGTTATGTAAAAATCCATTAGTAAGGATATTTTGGTAGAATATTATGATTTATTAACATGTTTGAAAATGTTTAAGAGAACATGTAAATCTTAAAGAAGGGAGTATGTTGGCTTGCTCTCTAACTCTTTTGGGCCAATCTTATAGGTCTAATAATCTTACATACATGTCAAATGGTCAATTATATATTGTCAGGTCAGGTGTATGGTCCAAGCCTGGTTTTAAAATGCAAGTTACTGTTTTATTTTGGTAATTATTTTGAAACCAGAACTTTAATGGTTAGTGGGCTGATGGACCCAAAAAAATGTCAGTTCTATTAATGCCCAATTTAACCAGTCAATATTAACAGGCTCCTAAATAGTTTTTCTGGCTCGAAATAATATATTAACAGGCTCAAATCAAGAATATAAAAGAAGTAACAAAACAAGCATTACGATATTTACCTGATCAATGGATTGGTCGAATTTTGGAGATCACAGTACCAAAGAATTATAATTAGGATAGATATATTAACATCTCAGTAAAAATAGATGGTTTTCTACTCAATTTGCGTTATTTTTAATGACAAATAAGTTATAATTAAATTATTGAAAATTTGATTGAATTTGGAATCTAGATGTGATGCCAAAAATAAAAATATTTCTGTGGAAAATTTGTGTGAATGTACCCACGAAAGATCTCCTAAAACAATGTCATGTAGCGGTCACTGTAGAATGTCCCCTATGTAACCATCACACCGAAACAAATGATCATTTACTATTGAATTGCCAGTTTATGCTCGATACATTGCAAAAAATAGACCCTGCCTTTACCAATGCAATTATGGACGCCAAGGGAAGATTTGCAAATCTGCTACAAATTATTAAACACCTAAAAATGACTTTGTAGGCTAAAAAATTCTGTGAGCTCATAAACCTGCTGGTGGGGTATCTGGTTTTGGCAAAACTAAACCATTTTCAACAATGATTCTAACAGTACATGCAAAAGCGTTGAGGATCTAATAAGTAACCAGATTTTGTGGTGGGACAAAACAAAATATGTCTCTAGTGAAATAGATGACACCCAATGTAGGAAAAGAAAACGCCAAAAGAAGAAAAGTGGGAAATGGACAAAATTACAAGACCGATTTGTAAAAATAAATTTCGATGGATCAAAACGAGAGGACGGCAATGCAAGTGTTGCATATATTATACGCGACCAATTTGGCAATGTAATTGATCTAAATGCAAAATCTAGTTACCAATGGAGTGTGATCCAAGCGGAGGCAATGGGTAAAGAGAAAATTCAAGAAAATTCAAATAGAAGGAGATAGTCTATTACTCATAAACGCACTAAATGGATGTCGCTCAAGTTCATGGACCATACACATGATATGTGCATTTGTGGATACTCTTTTGACGATACAATCTTTCGGGGCAATTATATTCAAACATGTGCCTCGTGATTCTAATTCTGTGGCAGATTTGATTGGAAAACTACATCACACATGTTGCATAAATCAAATTAGAAACCACGGTGGCTCCAAGCCCTCATCCGAAAGGATGCCCTAGGTTGATCTGATCAACCTAATTTTTTCTCATTCAAAAAAAAAAAACAAGTATTACAATGAGATGATCGATGGAAAAAATTAAGTTTATTACACGGTAGTTTCAATCTCTGAAACAATTAACCAATGCAAATCTTTACCCTATAACAATCAGGAGCAAAATTAGCATCTACAGTATACAGCCACCTATGCACAATTTCCCCATTTTCATAATCCTCAGTTCTTCTGAAAGACTCTACTGAACCAAATCGAATGCAGGGTCATGTGAAACAAGTCATATTTCAAAGGCCTAAAGTTCCACAGAAAGTGTCTCTGAACCTTCTTCACAGCAAGCTGCATTTCCATATACCTCTCCTCTGGTATAGCCACCAGAATCTCCCTCAACCTCGGGACGTCTTTCTCGGGAACCAAAACCGAGAACGCATCCCAATTCAGCACCTCGAGAAAGGGCGGAACGAAGTTATCGGATATAATAACTGGGACACACTCGTAGAGTATCGCCTCCATGATACGAGGGCTGTTCACCTCGAACCCTCTCGGGCAAACGCAGTATCTGCTGCTCTTCATGTGTTTAATGTAGCTCATTCTCTTGGCTACATTACGAGGCATTGCCCCGTATATTCTCATGTCGGGATGTCGGTTTTGGAAGTGTTTGAGGAGGAGCGGACGGAGGTAGCCGTGGTTGTTTCCCGAGTAGAAGGCAAGGATTTTCCGCTCCGAAGGTGGGTTTCCTCCGACGTTTCGAAGCGGGTTTCGTGCGTAGCGGATGAAGGTCTCGGGGAGTGAGACGTCCCGACCAAGTTTGAAGCCTATGGTTATGTCGGCGTTGCATAACGCTCTGATAGAATTCTCCATGTGCTCAGTCTCGTAGAGGGCCTATTACATTTTTCAAGAAAAAAAAACTATTAAAGCATTAAAAAGACAATGAATGAAAAGAAAAATGACTCGTTTGGTTCAACTTTGAGTTTCATTTTTTTTTTTTGGAAAGATTTTTGGTTTCTTATAGTTAGTAAAATAATTGTTTCCTAATATGATAAGTCACTCCAATTCTCAAAACTTGCAACAAAATTTTGAAAACCAGAAAAAAAAATTCTCCAAAAATCTGTTTTTAGCTTTGAATACGTACCCAGTCGTGGCAGGCGACGAGAAAATGATCCATTCCGCCAGTTCGGTTCCAGAAGGGATATTTTGTGGCGATCTTGTTGGAATATTGTTTCATGAACTGAAGGATATTTGTGAGGTTGGAAGAGTTTGGGACATATAAGGTATGTTCTAGCTCTCTTGAGCTGAAGGGCATGTAAAAGAGGTGGGCTTTTCTAGGATCTTTTACCACAAAATGTCTGTTTCCTTCCATCAGCTTCATGAACCATCCTTCAGAAGCATACAAACCTTTTAGTACTGGTTGATGGAATATCGGTTTTCCTCCGTCTCTATAAACATAGACTTTCAATGTGCGCTCCATCAATTCATAGCTCCTTCAATGTCATATAATTCAAAGTTCAATATTGTCAAATTCTTCCTAGATAGGCTTTTAAGGCAACAAAAATCTAAATAGACAAACGAATCTTCTTGTAATAAAAGAAAACCCACAGGTTGATCATCCATACCATCTTAGAAACATTGGCTATGATAAGAATCATCTATGAAGAAAGTTGTAACAAGAATAGGTATGATTTGGATAAAAGAAGTCAAAGCACAGTATGACCTCATCTATTTAAACAAATTAACAAAAAAATCACATCATCTTCTCACTTACCTCATAAACATAGAGATATTATGGAAAAGAGGGCTGTAAAGATCTTCAGTGTTCTGAGTTACAGGAGCATTGATGATCTTCGACTTTGCATCAAGGATTTCCATGTCACGCTGAGATGATGCCCATTGAGGCTTCTACTATAAATCACATGTAAATAGCTTCATAAATAACTCCCTACTCCTAAAAATAAAACATGAGCATCTGAATAGGACAAAAGTCTTATTAAGGAAGAGTTACTTACCATGGATAACGACGATTTTATATAGCCCGCTAGTATTTCATTCATCCTACCTACAGTTACAACTGAATTTGGCAGCACATCCTTACGCATCACTGCGGAAGTATTGCGTTCATTACCAAGATTATCATGTGGTACCTCTGCCTCATCCTCAGAACTTGCTAGTTCTGAATCCTTCGCATTACTAGACTCAGAATCATTTACCGAAATTTCTTCAGTTGGCAAATGTTCATGACCCAATGTGGATGGTTGTGATTCAGAATCAGTCTCATGGCTTCCATTTCCAGTAGACACCTGAGTTCTCATCAGTTCTAGGTCGTGTCCTGATGAACTGCGATTGTTTTCGGGCACAGATTTCTCCAAATGCAAACTTTCACTCTCTTCTTTCAACAATTGAACCCCTTCTCCATTTATAACACTCTCCATTGCACCATTGTCCAATGAATTGTTACTTCTTATAGAAGCTTGTTCACCAGGGTCTTTAATATCCAATAAGACACCATCTGTTGCAACTCTCTCCGCTCCAATAAATTTCAGATCCACATCTTCATGGCTATTAGACATCAGAGAACGAAGTGCATTTCCATATGGCAGAACCAGGGATTGTAAAGCCAAGTGAATGATGACTATCAAACCCATCAGAAAAACAATTCTCTTCGCCTTAATTTGGGAAATATTTTGGACTTGAAAAGAGAACTCCATTTCCCAAAACACAAGGCAGAGAGTATTAATCTACTCAAACTTTCTCTAAAACTAAATCACACATCCACCGAGGACTCCCTTTTCTGATCTATGCGAGGACAAGTGAATGCAGAACAAGATCAGTATCAGAAACTTCAGCAGAATTATGGTGAATAAAAACAGTCCAAATTTAGCAACTTTTCAATTGAAGCTATAAAACCCTAGAGAAATTGGAGCAGTAGACATTTTATATACCCAAGTAAATCTCAATTCCAATCCACAGACAGAGACAAATTTAACTAAATCCCCAAATCTGAAGCTACACGAGCACAAGAAGATCAATCAATAAATGGAAAATTTCTAGCGACGCAGAAGTGCAGCGAGCAAATCAAGTGACAAAAAGAGCACAATTGAAACAGAGGATACAAAAGAAGAAAGACACAGTACACAGAATGAGCAATAAATATGAGAAACTTCAGCTTACCCAGAAGTTCAATAGAGCTTATTTTCCCAAACACTCAAAATGAGAGATCATTCAGAGAAGGGAATTGAACTGTAAATTGGAGTTACGCGGGCCAGTTGAACAATTTCGCAGTTGATGTAGAAGAGCTAAAGAGCTATAAACTAACAGGAAACGGGAAGAATCTTGTGACCCGTATGGGAAGCAATTAATCAAGGAAAAAATCCAAATTGAATCTAGGAGTACAGCTCGCACAGACAATAAGAATACCGAGATAAAAACTCATTTGGTATGAATGAGCGTAATAGACGGCAGAAATTTTATTAAAAAAAAGGGAAGTATAAATGTTGTGATGCATATTTATGTTTTGTGACAAAATTTACGATATTAATAAACCGATTATTGTTTTTTTATAGGAAAGAAATTTTGATTAAGAGCATCTAATGAAATAATGGATAAGATTTTTAAGATCTTAAAGAATAGTTTGATTAAAGAATAGTTTGATTTGTGACGTAGTAAGAGAAGGTGGTCATATGTCCTTAGGGTATAGGTTAGGTTAAAAATACTAATTTGATAAACTAAAACCCTAATAAACTAATAAACCGTATTAAAAAATAATTAAATAAAAATAAAAATAATTTTAAAATAAATTATCATTTTTATGTCCTAAGGGCATAGGTTAGAAAAATTGAATTAGTTAATTACTTATCTCATATATGAAATAAGAATAAAAATTGTGTATTGTACCTGAATTATACCTCTTATTGTCAATTGATTTTACATTTTAGGATGAAACCTCTAGGCTTGTGTGTTGGGTTTATATACGCATCACACTCAATTTATCGGCTCCTGAAAAGTTTAATATGGTATCAAAATTATTTGCTAACATCTTATCTCGATCCTAGGTCCGCCCCATTGTATTGTCAAAGAAAGAATTTAACAAATTGACCGAGAGGGTGAGAATGTTCTTGAATGCTTTTCCGTGATTGCATTCTCTCGGATGCCCAAAGACAAAGACGCCACTTAACAAACAATCTCTCTTGCAATACTTTTGGTGCAATTACGGAAACTGGACTTCATATTGTCCGTGATTGCCCAAGAGCGAAAGAGGTCTGGGAGAGACTCATCAGTCATCACTATGAATTTCATACAAACGTTCTATCAAGATGACTTACAAGCTTGGATCCTTAATAACCTACAGTAGGGTGGAGAATGGCCTTCGATCTTTGCAGATACGGTTTGATGGTTGTGGAGGGCATTCTTTCCATAAATTCCAAACAAACTGAGCTTTTGTAATTTTTCAGAAATTAGGAAAATGTCACCGCGTCTATATATTAAATAGAGAAAAGAGTGTTTAATATGTGCCGTAAATTTAACCTATCGAATGTTGCCTCATTGCACATAAAAACTGTGTTTTATTTTATCTACACTCATATATATGTATCTGAAATTATTCAACAAAAAAATTGAACCAAACCTTAAATGAGAGGACTCGAACTTAATCCATGCCGCCCAATTACACGAATGAGGATCGGTGGGCTAGGTTCCCTGCAACAGAACGTCTAACTACGTGAACGATGAAAGGATCAAGGGTTTGTTACACGAGTTGAATAATATGCAAACATTGTTTGAAGTTAAAAATGAACCTACTTGTATCAAGGGAGGAGGTATCTTCCATTACAGACCCTTCAAACCTAAATTCAAGAAATTTTTTTCCCAGTTCAACCAAACCATGCTTGAATTGAAGCGGCCACAAACATCTCTTATATACAAATTTACCTGCACTATTTGCTTCAGAAAGATCAACTTAGCTAGAACAAACCGCTAGCTACTTCTTACCAAGAAAATCATCTGTTTTTTCCCCTGAAAATGTTGAAATCAAATTCATCACCTAATTTAGCAATTCTACACGCCCTAAATCTGAGACAGCCTGTTGAACCAGATTGAGTGAAGGATCATATGAAACAAGTCATACTTCTCTGGGATCTTGTTCCATACGAAATGCCTCCTAACATTTACCACTCGCCTCTGCATCTCAAGATACCTCTCTTCGGGAATCTTTAGAAGAATCTCCCTCAAATAAGGCAAATCCTTTTCAAGTACAAATACCGAAAACGCTCCCCAATCCAGCACTTCAAATAACGGAGGAACATAGTTATCAGATATGATAACTGGCACACACTCATAGTAAATAGACTCCACAACTCTAGGTGTATGAACCTCGTACCCCCTAGCACAAATGCAGTACTTGCTTTCTTTCATATAGCGTCGGTATACTGCTTTGCCTTCAACATCACGCTGCATTGGCCCGAAGATTTTCATGTCTTCTGTTTTGTTTCCCCAAAGATGAAGCAAAAGGGGACGAAGGTAACCGTGGATCCCCCCTGCAAAGAATGCAAGAATGTGTCTTTGGGAAGGTAGGTTTCCCCCAATGTTTTCTAACGGGTTATTTCCACTACGGATGTAAGTCACAGGAATGCTCACGTCCTTGCCTATATTGAATCCTCTTGCAACGTTTGCGTTACATAAAACTCGGGTACAATTGCTCATTTCCTGCCCTGTGATTCTTGGGGCCTAAAAATTTACAAGCTTAAGTTCAGGTTCAAGCCACATTATATTAGTTTTCACATAATGTAAGTTAAAAAAATACCACAAGGTCAAATCAAAACAACAGGATAAGGGTGCATTTGGATTACACATTTTAATGCAAAAGTAGTTCAGAAAAAGGCTTCAAAAGTGCTAACCCAGTCATGACAACCCACGAAAAAGTGATCCGCTCCACCTGATCTATTCCAAAAGTTGTATTTTCTCTTGATCAAAGCCACATAGTTCATCAGATGCATCTCTAGTTTCTTCAAACTTGGAGACTTGTCCTGTTGATAAATAGTAACCCGGAGTAATTCTGAGCTGAAGGGTAAGTAAAATAGATGAGCTTTTCGAGGATCTTTCACCACAAAGTGTCTGCTTCTCTGAAGCAAGTTCATGAACCATCCTTCTGCACAATATAAGCCCCTTAACCTCGGGTTGTGGAATATGGGTCTTTCCCCTTCCTTGTATATATAAATTTTCAACGTGCGCTCCATCAATTTGTAACTCCTGGAAATGGGTTTTACATAAGGAAGAACTAATCAAACTGTAAAGATTTACTCATTAGTCATTTCTTACCTTTGGAACATGGACACATTTCGAAATAAACAAGGATGAAGCTCTGGATTGGTCCTTGTGTTAGATGAGTGAGCATGTGCCATCTTAATCTGAGTCTTTGCAGCCAAAAGCTCATGTTCATGTGCTGAAAGCCGTCTCCTCTTTCATATATACAAAAAAAAGACACTAATTTCGAACAAAAAAAAAGACACTAATTTGTTGAACAAGAAAGTTTTGGACTCAAATTACTAAAAATTCCCACACATCCTTTGGATTGAAAAAACATACCGATAAACCAGATGAGGCGTGGACTTTGATCAACATAGAATTCATCTCAGAAAATGTGAAAGTTCTTCCCCTTGTTCTTCTGACAAAATTCTTAATGGCAATTGATTCATTCCTTGACTTAGATTTATCATCTTGCAATGTCAAAGCAAATTTATCCTGAGTTTCTGATTTCACACCATCCTTTACAACTTTCTTCACTTCAATAAACTTTAGATCTATATCTTCCTTGTTATTAGACGATAAAGAATGAAGCTTATTTCCAGAGGGCAGAACCAGGGATTGGAAAGATAACTGAATGATCACTATCAAGCCCACCAGGAAACAAATTCGCTTTGGCTTAAAATGGGAAAGATTTTGGAACTGAAAAGAGAGTTTCATTGCCCCAAAACAACAAGGAATGCGGTATTATTTCACTCAAAACTTCTCAAAAATTCCTTTTTCTGACATGAGGATTATATAGCCAGCCACTGCAGAAACAGAAGAAGAAGACAGGAATTACAACTTCCAATTTTAGCAACTTCTCAATTGAAGGAACAAACCCTAGAGAAATTGAAGCATCAGACAGACACCAGCACTTGATAAATCTCGAACTAAACTCACAAAGAGACGCACTCAACTAAAGCCCCAAATCTGAAGCTAAAAGAACAAACGAAAGCACAGACTATAAATGGAGCATTTCTGGCAATTTTTGTAGCAGTGTAGTGAACGAGTGATATAACAGAAGAAAGAAATCGCACAAAGAATGAGCAATAAACCAAGTAAGAAATATGATAAACTTGAGCTTACCCAGAAACCCGAAAGAGTTTATGCTCCATCCACTATAAACTCAGCATGAGATATCAGAGAAGGTAATTGAACTGGAAATTTGAATTACGATGGAGAGGTCAAAGAGTAATAAACGTACTAGAGAGACGGACGATGAATCCTGCATTCCTGCCTGCAGACCTAAATGGCTAAATTCATTTTTTAAATAAAAATTAAATTAAATTATTATAATTATTGAATTATTGTTTTTAAATTAATATTTGGCCCCAAATATTTATTGGACGCCTTGCCTGTTCCGAAACACAACAATGGCGCTGATAAGGCCGACCGTTACTCCTTTCCCAATCTTCGCGCCACCGGCGCCATCCTCCACCGCCACAGACACCACGTTGACGACGGAGGTACGGTTCTCCCGGTGGAACAATGCCAACGCCGAGCCATTCAATCGGCAGAAGCGCACTTTAAAGGAAATCGAAGACGACATTCGCCGTCACCGCCGGTACCAGTCGGCTCTCTCCATCGCCAATCTCCCGACGAATCCTCATCCTCATCCTCCTCCGCCGAATAATTCGAGCTTCAAATCAATCGGTACTCCGTCTTCCCCTTCTCCCCCTTCCATCCCGGGCAAAAAATCTAATTACTCCAAAAACCCAAACCCTAACCCGAATCCCCCATTCTCCCTGGCAAACACACACCCGGCGTTCCGGAAAGTGAAATTGAAGCCGATTCCGACCAAAGAGGCGGCAGAGGGAGAGCCGCTGGATGTAAAGGTTGTAAAAGGAGGGGTCTCGTATGTAGTCCCCGGAGCTCCATTTGAGTACATGTACAGCTACACCGAAACGCCCAAGGCGAAGCCGCTTGCGCTGAGGGAGCCGCCGATCACGCCGTTCGGGCCGCAAACGATGCCGAGGCCGTGGACGGGTCGGAAGCCGCTCCCACCTAGCAAAAAGAAGCTGCCGGAGTTTGATTCTTTTACGGCTCCGCCTTCGAAGAAGGGCATGAAGCCCGTTCAGAGACCCGGCCCGTTTCTTCCCGGATCAGGCCCCAAGTATGTGTGGAAGAGGGAGGAAATCTTGGGGGAGCCATTGACTAAGGAGGAGGTGACGGAGCTGATTGAGGGATGTAGGAAATCCTCAAGGCAGCTGAACATGGGTATCTCTTTATCTCATTGAAAGTCTTAAACTTGCTTGAAGAATAATCTAGTAAGAATTGTAGGCCTTGAATCAATGAAAGCTTACTGATAAGACTCAAAACCTGATTTTATTGAAAGCTGGGTAACATCAGAAGTTCAAAACTATCAGCTTATCATGATAGACAGACGATAGTGCTGTTGTCTGTTGAGATAGTGTTTTGAGTTTGTCTCTGTAATAGTACATGAAAGCTTTTGCATAGGGAAGTGTAGTTTTTTTGGTGATTGGTATTTCTGATTTGGGTTTTTTGCCCTGGTAGGTAGGGATGGATTGACACATAACATGCTAAATAACATCCATGCCCATTGGAAGAGGAGAAGAGTTTGCAAGATCAAATGTAAAGGGGTGTGCACAGTGGACATGGACAACGTTTCTCAGCAACTAGAGGTTTATATTTCATGTCCTACACTGCAAATTGTAGTGTCATGTGTTTCTTGGTGCCTTTAGCATGCTATCAAGTGCTTTCCATCGAGTAAATTGCATAATTTGTTCTATGATTGCCTCCAACCTTTACCTTGTTTTAATGAAATTCTGATTTAACAACAAACAATCAGACGCTGCAAAAAAAATAAATTGTTTCTTCGGGTCAAATTTCGCTGAAAAATTGTTGAGTGTTACTAGCATATACTTGACAAGATTTAGCTCAACGAGTAAACTGCATGATTGGGTCTCAACTTTTAAAATTCATCTCATTAAATGGAAAATTAAGAACAGAACCAATTCTGAAATGCTTGTCATAAATTCAGGTTATTGGAACTGCATAAAGTCAAAAATAGAAAACCCATGACACACGACCCTGAAATTTGAGGACCAAATATGATTTTTTCCTATTGTCATTCAATTTGTTATCTTTGATTGCAAAAATTCAGCATGAGGAAGATGTATGTGCCCATTCCATTTGACTCTGATAATGATAAATGTTATGAGGGAGAGGAGAACTAGAAGTGTGCGGCATAGCTGTATGATTTGATTAGAACATAGATGTAGTAGCATGCTTAGATGGTCCTGTCTTTTCCAGGAAGGCTTATGTTTGTTTGATTTACAGGAAAAGACGGGTGGGAAGATCATTTATCGCCGAGGAGGGGTTATATTCCTTTTCCGTGGTCGTAACTACAACTACAGGACCCGTCCACAGTTCCCTCTTATGTTGTGGAAGCCCATTACACCTGTATATCCTAGACTAGTCAAACGGGCCCCAGATGGTCTGACTTTGGAGGAAGCTACGGAGATGCGCAGGAAAGGCCGTGACCTTATTCCCCTATGCAAACTAGGTAGCTTATGGTTTTCTGAGTTAATGAATTCTTGAGTCTTCGGTTTATAGAAAGAAGGCTAACTAAATGGAGTTTGCTATGCTTACAGCAAAAAATGGTGTCTATGTTGACCTAGTAACCGATATCAGGGAAGCATTTGAAGCCTGTGAACTGGTTAGAATTGATTGTCAAGGGCTGAACCCTAGTGATTACAAGAAGATTGGTGGAAAGCTCAAGGTCTTGTGTGAATCTTCTCTGTTTCCGTTTTACATTCTACTTAAATGCAGAGAAAAATAAACTTAAATGCATTTTATATTCTGTGCAGGATCTTGTCCCATGTGTGCTGATCTCATTTGAAAACGAGCACATACTTGCATGGAGAGGAAGAGAGTGGAAGTCCTCATTTGATAAAAACGCTAGTAGTAGTAATTCTGTATCTACTATTTCAGACACTATGTACGTCTCATCCTCTGAAGACGAAGAAGCATCTGAAGAAGCATCAGTTGAAGAAGCATCAGACGAAGAAGTTTTGAACCAAGAAAAAAGTGCTGAAAATGCTGAATCAAGAATAGTTATGAAATCTGGTGAAAATATTGGCATTGCAGGTAAAGAGTGCTCATCTAAAGAAGAAAATGAGGAATCAATTCTAGTTGATAACAAAGAAGACGTATCAAACGACGAGTCTAGTATCATTCCTACGGTATCTGGCTTTGTGTTAGAAGATACTCAAGATGTATCTAGTACGGATGGAGAAACGCTAGACCAGAACAGCGGCTCTGCAGATTTGGAACCACCTTATATGCAAGAAGTTCTCCTGCTTTTAAGACAAGCTGTGGAGAGTGGAAATGCAATTGTTTTTGATGAAGATGTTTTAGATGCAGATTTAGTTTACGAAAGGTCGGTTTCCCTTGCACAGGTTGCTTCACCAGGACCAGTGTTCAGGCACAGGCCAAAAAGGGTTAATTTAAAGAAGTCTGAGGATCAAGACATTGAAGAAGAACAAGTGCAAGAGGCTGTTCCGGTGGTAGGAAAGAAACCAAAAGATCGAAATCCTCGTGGTAAAACTACTAAAAGTCGTAAAATTAAAGGTTTCCATGGGAATTATGGAAGTGTACTTCCTCAAGGAAGCCTAGGAGTAGACGAGCTTGCTAAATTGTTGGGTTGAGGCTTTCTAAATAAGTTGTTAGTTGCTCTTCATGCTTGAAACAGTTGAATCTCACTTATTATACTTGCATTGTTTTCAAGTAGTACGTGTTTAAACCATATATGATAACCAATACTCCAAAAACAAGTTTTGCAATAAATAAGAGTGGGTAACACGAATTTTGCATCATTCCTCAAGTGAAAGGAAATCTTTTAAACTGCATACCAAAAGACTTTGAATTACCACAAAACTCCTCTCCTCGATTGACAGCTTTATGTGCATTATATTGCAATTGCACCTTTCTGCACCCCAAACCTTACAAAAAGGCCAGATCATTGGTGATTGCATTTGCAAAATTGCAGCCACAACAATCTGGTGATTGTGATGATAATCTTGGAAGTTGTTTATTGCAGAAACCACAAAAAAAAATGTGAAACCCACTTCCCAAAGAAGCCTTATACATTAACCTTCTCGCCCCTGTATTCGTAAGTCTTGAAATCATCCTCTGTCACATATCGCTTCCAGAACCAATGGTTCCTGAACAAGATAGCAACTTCCTCAATGGGAACTTGCTTTGTTTCTGGTAGGAAAAAGTAGATGAAGCTGCTCATGACAAAGATCAGTCCAGCAAACAACAAGAAGATTTTGTATTCTAAGTGGCAGAGAATCGGGAGGAAAGATTGTGCTATTACAGCTGTGAAGATCATGTTGACACACACCACAACACTCTGGCCAGCTGATCTAGTCTCTAGAGGAAAGATCTCACTTGGAACTAGCCATCCAAGAGGACCCCATGATCTCCCATAAGCAAGCACAAACAATACAATGCAGAGGATCAAAATGATCCCAACGCCCTTTCGTAAATCCTTTCCTTCACCAAAGTAGAGGTGCAAGCAAATGGCAACCGCTACCTGCATTTGAACGTACATTAGATACAGTGTTCTAGCTTAATTGGGTATGATCTAAGAAGGGTAATACATTTCGTACCATTTCGATGAGCATCTCTATACCAGCTTGAAGAAAGAACTTTCTTCTACCATACTTATCTACCAAGCTCATGGATATAAAAGCAGCAACCACAAGTGCTCCATTTGTGATGGCTGCAGACCACAACGACGCATTCGAACTGAAACCCAAAGTCTGGAAGAAAACTGGAGCATAGAAAAGCATGGCGTTCATGCCAGTAAGTTGTTGGAAAGCTGGAATACAAATCGCGATCACCAATTGGGGCCGGTTTCTTTTCCTAAGAAGATTACCAAACGGATTCTCAACAGATTGCGCCATTTCACTCGCATCAATAAGATCAGCAAATTCAGCATCAACATTTGCTGTCCCTCTAACTCTCTCCAAAACCCTTCTCCCTTCTTCTAAACATCCTTGCTCCACAAGACTGTTTGGAGTCTCAGGGAGATAAAGTCCTCCAACTAACATCAACGAAGCAGGAACAACAGCTAGCCCAACCGAAAGCCTCCATCCCCAATGATGAATATGAGCAGCTGCATAGTTTATAAAGCTAGCCACCAAGATCCCTAAACAAGTTGTTAGCTGAAACAGTTGTGTGACAGCTCCTCTAATTTTTGCAGGAGCCATTTCAGAGAGGTAAAGAGGAACTGCTTGGTTTCCAAATCCAATGCCAATGCCAAGCAGGACTCTTCCTATAATTAGCATAACGACGTTTATAGCAGTTGCGTTTACTACACTGCCGAAAAAGTAGCTGATTGAGCCAACTAAAATGCTGCCTCTCCTGCCAAAGTTTCGGGTTACATAGGAAGCGAAAAAGGTGGATACGAGGGCTGCGTAGTATAGGGATGATGTGAAGAGAGTTAGGATGTGGTTGTTGTATTTGCAGTAGTCGGTTTCGTGGAGATGAGCACGCTTTCTTCTGTAGACTTCTGGGAAGAATTCTTCTAAGAAGTCATCCATTGAGGTCACTCCACCTGAAATTTGACAGTCTACAAGTTTAAGTATCACTTTTGTTTCTAAATATCAAACAAGCTTAATGTTTTGTTGTTTGTTAGACTAAGGATATACTGATTATGTTATGAACACCAAATGTTTATCTATAACTTGAAATCTTAATGATTTTTCAACTCGATCTTTTTCTCGTAGTTGTCATATCCAACACATAATCCATTTGTGGAAGATGATCAAGAACCACAAAGTAGATTTCACTTCAGATCTAGAACAAAGAAAAGGATAAGTGAACTTTTGCAAAGGAAAACACACATACCGGAAACACCGAGATCATAGCCAAAGAGAGAGCCTCCAAGGGCAGCAATGATACATGCTAAGATGAAATAAGGAGTAATCTTATAATCATAGTAGGCTACTCTCCCCACTGGCCCTCCATTTACAAATCCACCCCCTGCCATATCTTCAAAGTTATAAAATTTATTCTTTCTCTCAAAAACTGAAAACAAATACTGTCTGAAGAGATTAGAAAGGGAACCAAAAAAAGGTCTTTTTCTTCACAACTAGATGAATCCTAAACAACATTGGATTGAGAAATTTTAACACCATATATATCAGAAAACAGAAAGACTTATATAAAAATTTCAAAGGGTGTATCGGAAAAATGTGTATTGTAAAGATGGGATTATGAAGGCTCGATCTTTGTTGCTATGTATACTACTAATTAATCTACTAGTAAATCAATGGTTTGTCAGAAAATGAAGCAAAGACAGATGAAAAGCTTGGTAATCTCTAGTGTTTGTTTCTCTTTTGGGTTTTTTTTTTTGTACGTACACAAAAACAATAGTACAAGAAAACAGAAAGTAGAAAAGAGAGGAAGTGAGGAGAGTATAAGAGGAAAATGCAGTTACCATGTTGCCTAAAATAGAGTGTTTAGTTTTTTTTTTATCCCGCAAAATTTTATTGATTCTTGATTATCATTCTGATCTTGTTGTGAGTTAGCCTAGCCACAAGAATTTCAAAAGAACACGGGTCAACTGTCTTTTATTTTCTTGTGATTTGCCTTGACCCTCCCTTCCTAATCTCTCGCATACTGTTGGTAGAAAGCCAAATTCCCCCTTGTTTAAAATGCCTAGTTAGTCAACAATTACAATTGACCAACTCCCTTTGTTTCGGAAAACTAAGCAAGATTAGTACAGTACAATATTTAGTTGGAAAAATTAATCAAACTAGTGAATCGTGCAACATCTTGGCCTTGTGATCCCAACAATTATTTTCATCCAAAAATTACTTTCAACACTCTAAAAATCCATACATCTCTCTATTTTTTTTTTATGTTTTTTAAGATATAATCTTAATCAAACACTTACCGAAAAAGAAATAAATCAAAATTTCTATAATAATAATAAGAAGAAGAATCTTCAATTAGAATAATTAAGTATTTAAAATTTTATTTATAGAGTTTAAAAATAATTTTTTTTGGTGTGATAAAATTAATTTTTGTAATAGTATAAATCTTGGATACATTAATGAGAAATCGATAAATAAATATGGAAAAAGTTCCTAACAAACAAAGGTTTAAAACAATGCAAATTTCCCAATTCTAGTAGTACATCTGTAGGGGCTGACCAGTCAACGAGCCACTCACCCGCCACCAAAATCAACGCCCCAAATAATAGGCTTGCTAATTCGATGGGTACCCGAAAAACCGACCCGAAAAAACCTGAAAAAATCTGATTAAAAACGGGTGAAAAACAGGTGACGGGTGAGCGGGTGATGGAGCGGGTACGATTTCGGGTATAGCCTCACCCGACCCGACCACCCGACCCGGTCACCCGACCCGACCCTAGTAGTACATCTGTAGGGGCTGACCAGTCAACGAGCCACTCACCCGCCACCAAAATCAACGCCCCAAAAGTGAAAAGTAAGGGGATGGGATTGCAATTTGCAAAGGAAAAACGTGAAAAATTTTAATGGCAGCGTATGAAGAAGCCGTGACCACGTTTACCACGCGCTTTTGTCTTTGCCGATGAAATCAATTTTTTCCCATCCTCTCTAATCCCTCTTTGTCTCTCCATCTCTATCTTGTGACGAGTCTTTGATTTCTCCTTTCGTGGGTGTTTGATTAATTCGTCTGCGAACTTTGTTTTCCACGAATTACGAGCCTCAGCTCAGGGCGGCGCACTTGAACGCGCCAAATCGGGCGACTTTGGGGGTCTCACGTTGATTTCAATCAACCAAAGTTAATCTTGCTTTGCCGGTGAGTAATCCTCTGATATCATTTTTTTGGGTTTCTGTCATTTGGGTCAGTTTGTTTAGATCCGACAAGCAATTTTTCGCATGCCCCAGATCAATTCATTGGGTGGGTGTTTGAGAAATTTAGGGATTTGGCAGTTGCAATTGTTATCTTTTTCTATTATTGTCGCATTTGGGGCAAGCTAGGATTAGATTTAATTGAGATTTTGGCTGATAATGGAGAAACTAGGGTTTTACTGTTAATACTGTTGCGTGTCTCGCTCTCTTGCTTTTCTATGCTGAAATTGATAGGATCTTTTTTTTATTAGATGAGGTTTATATTTGAATGAGCTGTTGTTAACCTCATTGCTAATGGAATCAGCGGATGGGAACTCTGAGCTTGGTTTTCTGATGCTAACTATCTCTTTAATAACAATGATCATAAATCTGAAAAAACACTTTAAGGGAGTGTTTGTGGCTCGTGAGTGATTTGTGTAATTTTTTGCTGTCCAAGTTATACTGGTCTGGTTTTAATATACCTGTACCTCAAAAGTCAAGAGAATTGAATGATTTCACCATTTTGTAACCAGCCTCTATCTATATCGGGGAAATGAATAAAGAGTTGCAAGCCCCTTTTTTTTATGGAAGATAAGATGTTGCAACCCAATATCAATTTTTTCACTAATGTATTAGGACAATAAAATGGACTAGTTTTGTTTGGTTTCCTTTCCTTTCCATTTCCGTATTGCTCAACCAGATGGATCCTTAATGTGAAACCTTTGATTTCCTCCAGTTATTTTCAACATAGATTGTACAAACATGGAGGTTGGATTGATACATGTGAGGATTTTTTCCATTAATGAATTAAAGATCTTTTGCCATGACATCCTACTTCTGTTTAATTGAGTCTGTTCAAATATATGTAGTTCACTTGTAATGCATCCATCATGAGTAGTATCTTCAGCTATTTGTATTGAAGTTACACTTACGTTGTTTTAAACTCTGTAAATAGCTTAAAATAGTACTTGATAAAATTCGGCAAGTTATGAAATTGGGGTTGCCTGTCCCTGATATTCTTCTTTTTCTTTTATGTGTGGGTAAGTTTTTGCTAGGTAAAAATTCAGAGTTGAACAAAGATAATATGATTTTAACTCTTTCATTCTTCTTTTGGTTAGGAGTAGAATACTAGAATTGAAGAGTGGTTTGCAATCAGTTATACTTTCTTGGGATTTAACGTGATCTAGCTAATTATTCTGACAATTCTATTCCTTTTTGGCATCTCTATATTCTTTTATGCACATCTTATGCTAGAATAGTGCTTCTTTATTACTATTGTGAGATAAACTTTCTTATTCAACATGCCAGGATGCACATGAAATCCTTCTAGTGGGAATCTTTCTTGTATTCGGCTACTATTTATTTTGACCTAATCTAATGCGGGGATTTCCATTTTTTCCATACATATGATATAACAACAATGTTTTTGTTGTATGATCTAATCTGTGAAGGTTGACTCTTGAAATTATTGTTTGACATGTCATACAGTATATATTGCAGTTAAAGGATGGAAGATGACAAAGGGCTTGATCTCAGCTTGGGTTTACCAGTCGGGAGATCATCTTCCAAGACGAACGAGAAAACCAGCACTTCTCTCGATGCTAGCCCTAATGAAGGGGATAGGACGAGCAAGATTTTGAATGATTTCAGAAATTTCCTCAATGGAGGCATTCCACAACAGCCTCAAGGAGGAAGCTTTTTTAACAACTTACCCCCTTCTGCTGGGGACGGGAATTCTACTAGGTTCAGGTCATCAACTTCAAGCACCGAAAGGGCAGTAGAGTTGGAGAGTGACAAAGTCCAAATGGGTAAACGAAAAAACTCATACGACGACATGAATTCTCATAAGAAACAAGAGACAGATCGAAACTCTGACAAGGGTAGAACGTCTCATATTTCCATAACAACAGATGACGGTTCCACAGCAGATAACGAAGACGTGGCAGAGTCTGATGCAGAAACCTCAAGGCCAGTGACTAATTTGACTGAGAGCTCTAAACAACACACCGACGCTCGTGCTTCTTCTGAGACTCCAAAAGATTTGCATGGAAAAGTTAATGTCAGTCTTCCACCTTATTCCCTGCAGTCTTTAAACTCCTTGAATGTGCCTGGCTCCATAACCTTCAAAGACACCGTCCCAGTAGGTGCAAATGCTTCATCAGTTTATCCTGTATCTGGTGACCGGACACAAACGTTAAATGCTGGAAATGCACCAATGACATTTGGATACTCTAATGGCCAGCTTCCCTTTTTGGATAAGGATAGTCCTTGGGGTATGGCTGTTCGTCCTCCGTTTAATCCTTATCATGGTAGACCTGTGTCAGCTTCAGGTAAATACCATTTGCATGTTAACTACAGTTCTTCAATGATATGGCTTAATTAGTATGTGCCATACGTGTGTATGAGTATCCTTATCTGTGGATGTGCCCCAGTAGAGTTGGTAAAATCTAAACCCTTAATGTATAATCTTTTAGATTATACATTATTATTAATTTTGTTTTTAGGGCTCACCCATATCTATTAGAGTAACAGTCTCTCTCTATGGATTGAGTAACTATACTAGATCCAAACCGGTCATCTGATAGTATCGAATGTTAGAATTTTAAATGTTGCTGAATAGCTAGAAGATAGTAACGGGGTTTTAATCGGGTTATTGTAGGAACGAGCCATGGCCTATCGGAAGGAAAACAGCCAGCAGTTGAAGAAGGATCCTCTACTAGGGCAGATGACAACAATAGGGTGAGCAACTCCTCAGTAATCCACACAGAAAACAGTTTCCCTTCTGAGTACCCAGCCATAAGGCCTGGAATGGCAGCAGACCTGAAATTTGGTGGGTCAGGCTCATTACCGAATCTACCATGGGTTTCAACAACCGGGCCTGGCCCGAATGGGCGCACTATATCAGGTGTTACATATAGATTCAGTGCGAACCAGATCAAGATTGTTTGTGCTTGCCACGGTCTCCACATGTCTCCTGAAGATTTTATCCAACATGCTTCAGAAGAGCCACCGGCTGTCACCACTGATAGTACGGCTGCTGGCAGTAGCACTGGTGGCAATGGCGGTGGTTTGGCATCATTTTCTGGCACCGGCAATGCTGCTGCCTCGGCAAAGAGCTGAAGGGTATGTTTTTTTTTTAGGTTGTAGAGTAGGGTTAATAATTGTATCGAGGTTATGGGGTGTTATATGGTAATAATCATGGGCTGGTGTTTCTTGTTTTTGTTAGAAGTGTGACAATATTAAAATCTGTTTTCTGAGTCCTCCTTTGTTAGGATCTTGACATGGTACAATTGGAATGACAATTTTTGCTCTGTTGATTAACTTAGTGTGGCATATCTGTTTGTTTGATGGAATAGCACATTAACTTACTAGGGTGTTCAAGATTAATACGATGGCAACTTTATCAATCTTATGGCCTAAGCGACAATCAAAGAGATATTTAAAAAAAAAAAATAATCAAAGAGAAGGGTGAACTTGAAATGAGAGTGAAATTGCTTTTTTTTTTTGGTTCTGTAAATTGTTTTTATCATAACAATTGAACAGTATAATTAGCAATTTTGCGTTAGGTAATAATTCTAAAAATTGCTTGCCCAAGTTTGGTTATACGTGAAAAATAATGATTGACGGTAATAGCAATCGGCATAGTACATTATATGAACATTACAATTTTATAGTGGTATACATCCATCACACCTGAACTTTCAGAAACAACATGAACGATAACACTGCAGGGCAAATTGTGGAGCAAGTATCAACTCAAGTTGCCAACTCCATATATTGTGATGTCATTCAATCAGTTGCAAATTTGAATGGTTTTCAAAGACAACACAAGGCGATCCGGCAATATGAACATCCCCAAATGATTAGCCTGATATCTGGTTAAAAACAAGGTCTAACCTTGATTCTTGTCCATACCCATTTGCACTGCTCGACTGCTACTCCCTCCTGGTACTAGCTGTAAGTTTCAGACAGTGAAGCCTTATTAGAAGCAATATTAACAAATTTGATGATAGTTGCAGCATTGATAACTTACTGAAGATTGGGGCTGACTCCTTTTTTGTGCTTGTTGATACTTCATCATGGTCCAGTCATATATGTAATCAAAAGAAAACCCTACACATAGGAAAAACACAATCATTAGTTATGATCGATTTTCTCCTGACAAACTCGAGTGATATTAGGTGCGCCATTTGTGAGTGCTAAGGTCCTAGAACAAGGACAAAAATAAGTTTTCTATATCCATCATTCAACACTAAGAGAATATCCTGTTGCATAGGACCGACAACCTAGAGAAGAGTGGGAAAATATCTTGTTGCATAGGACCTACAACCTAGAGAAGAGTTTCGTGTTATATTAAAAATATATTGAAACTAGTATCGCAACAAATACCTTCACGGGTGAACAATTCTCGGAACAACCGCTTCAAGAATCCGTAATCAGGACGCTGATCAAATGTTAATGAGTGACAGTAATGCAAGTAAGAGGCAAACTCGACCGAGTGAGATTTGCATAAAACCTGTAAATGAAGGAAATAAATAACATCAACTAGAATATGTCATACATTCCAACAAGAAGCATATTGGGGAATGGTCCACGACTCTATGGAAAGACAAACCTCAATAGGAGTAGACAGCTTCTTCTCACATATTTTGTCATATTTTTGTTTCTTTGTGGCTGCCTTAAGACCTTGCCAGGGAAGACTGTGACACCACAGGTAAGAACTAAATCCAAAGGTATAAAAAAGATGAAGTAGACAAAGCAATAAGTAGCTTGCCTTCCTCTCAAGAAGTACAAAAGCACATATCCAAGGGATTCTAGATCATCACGGCGGCTTTGTTCTGTGAAGGAAACAACAAAGAACAAGATTTATAATCCATGTCGTTGAAGGCCTATGGTTTTATAAAAACAGAAATCTTCCTACTAACCAATCCCTAGATGTGTATTGCAACTTGCATAACGTGCAGTTCCAGTCAGGTTTTTGTTTTCCCTGCAAAATTTGATCAAGGCATCACTTTCACTAATACAATTAATCCGCAAAGAAGGAAGAACATCAATATATCTGGTATTAAACAAATATATGGAAGCTGCATCCACTGATCATACCAACTGAAGAGAGAAAATATACCTGGTATTAAACTAACAAAATTTGCACAACAATCTCACCTGTATGGAATATGACGATTAGTTGTTGAATCACGATATCTTTTTGCAAGCCCAAAATCAATAATGTAGACCTGTTTAAGTTAACAATAATATGGATACTTACACCTCAATAGTGACGCAAGCTTAAGTGCAGAAATATGATTGAAGATGAAAAGAGAATAAACAGTTGCCTGATTCGCTTTGCGACCAAGTCCCATAAGGAAGTTATCAGGTTTGATATCTCTGTGTAAAAATCCTTTGGAATGCATATATTCAATTTTAGTGATCTGGAAGATAAACAGAACAGAATGAATAATCAATTCCCATATTTTTCCCAAGTAACTTTGCAAATAAGAAGTAGAATTTTAAGTGGGATTTTATCACATGGTTAAGGACAACGAGAAATGTCAAGTTTTATGGTTAAGCCAAACAAACAAATTAGGCAAGTTCACCCCGCAAGATATATATTCTGCTTACCATTTGATCAGCCAACATTAAAACAGTCTTCAAAGAAAACTTCCTGCCACAGTATACAAACAGATCCTCCAGACTTGGTCCCAGTAAGTCCATCACGAGAATATTATCTTCTGCATCCACACCAGACCATTTTATGTTGGGAATTCCACCTACACAGAAATATCAGCAAATTAGTAGAAGTGGAAGAACATGAAGAGAGATAGATACAAATTAACACTTCATATCAGAACAATCATTTAGCAAAAAATAAACTGTAAGCATAATGCATACTTCCTCCTTGAAGAAGATTATATATCTTGGCCTCATACAGGAGTTGTGGATGCTTTGTTGTTTTGTTTTCCTACAAATGGAAGTTACTAAATCAGTTTATCACTTGAATGCACTTGTAAGCACTTCAAGACTTTCAGAGAATGAAGGAGATCATATCAAAACTCAACCCTTACATTATTCTCTTGCTAAAGTAGACAGTTTAAATTACAGAATATTCACCATGCTTTGCATTTTTATGCCAAAAACACATACTCAACGGCAATACAATTTTCCTTCTTGTGCACGTTGAGCTAACTCAGAGGAGCTCATCGCGGAATGTCCATAGACCGACAACAGAAAGAACTCAGACAAAAATTAGACTTACGATCTTCACAGCCACGATTTCGCAAGTCTCAGTATGAGTAGCTGTACAGCAAAACAGCAGAATTCGAAGGTCATCATCATCTTCATAGCAGAAAAATTAAATGAAATTTACACAGGGAGGACGACTTGAAAATTAGTAAATTAACCTTGAAAACCATAACACATCGTTTCCAAGTATAAGAAGACATCGAATTCAAAATCAAATAGAAAGAGTCGGAAGTGCTAACCAAGGAAGATTTCACCAAAGGATCCACTTCCGATCTTACGCCCTAGCTTGAACTTGCCTCCGACGATCCGATCCATGCGCTTAGGTTAAGGAATCGAGTAATCAATCAAATCCTTTCCTGTTTGGACGGGGTTGGATTGGTTATCAGATGATTTTCTTTCGTCAAAGAGCGTGAATTCTATGCACAAATCAAATGGCAGCTAGCTAGGTTTGGGCCAGCTTTTCCCGAGAATCAAACAGAAAGTAGGGGAGAAATGAACGTTAAAGTCGTGCTAGAGGGAAGAAAACTGAAACCACACGCGCGTACGGGGGTCTTCTCTCTGTAATCCGTATCGCAGAGAGATTTTGGATTTCCGCGAGTAATTTCGTGGAAATTTGGCGTTTAAATATCCTTTTTTTTCCCCAGTATTTATTGATTTGGACGGAGAGTGTGGATAAGGTCTATATGGAGGAATAATGCGAAGTAGGTGGGGGTGTCAATCTGGCGGGTCCAGCTGGATTCGGATTAGACCCATTTTTATTTCGGGTCAATGTACTCATGTTAGGCGGTAGGGTTGGAAAAAAAAACCGTAACTAAAAAATTGAAATGAAAAACCAATAAACTGATCACATTTTATAGTTAATCGAACCGAAATTATATCTTTTATCGATTACGGTTAACCAACTGATACTTATAACGGTTCAACGGTTCAGATACGGTTATTAATATTTTCGCGGGCGGTTAACCGATTATCCGATAATATTTTTACCATATATTATATGTTTTTAAAAGGAGTAGGCGGTCGAACTTCGCTTACTATGCAGCCTGTATATTAAAGATTTTTTTTGTTTTATTCCAATTTTGTCCTCTAATTAAGTTAAATTATCATATCTATCCAAAGGATTTAAACTTATATGAATATATCCAAACTAAAGTGATATATTAAATTTAATGACTTTAAATTGTACTAACTACCATAATCTACTAACTATGTCATGAATAAACTATTTTCTATGAACACAAGCCCACCATGCTCCGTAATTAAAGGAAATTATAAATTAAAGAGGTTTGATCGTTACCCGAGCGTAGTATCGCTGGACCTCCGGTGTACCTGTAGCTTCCAGATTTCTAGGGGTGGTTAATCCTCAACCAAGACTCCCTTAGCTCAAGCACAATACAAATTTGTTTCGTTTCCTACCTCAGATCTTAATCTCTAACTTAAAAATCTCTCAATTTTAGTGGATGAGGGATTTGTAATCAAGAAAGATGTTTATTTAAGACATAAGTTTCGATTAAGTAGTTTTCCCTTACTTAAAAACAAACTTTTATTGATTTGAAAGGATTACAAGCACACAAACACACTGAAAACAAACACTCCAACTAGAAAGATCCATAGAAGGATTTGAACTCTTAGGGAGTGAGAGAACACCGCTTTACTTTCAAGTTCAAAACTTTCTCTTTTTCTAGATTTAGACTTTGTTTTTTTGATTTTTTGGTGCCCCTCCTTCTGCTTACAAGGGTCCTATTTATAGAGCCTGAAAGAGCATTGCATGTTCTATCAATTACATTTTGCTACGGGCAAAGCCTCAAAGAATCCACTCACATGGCAAACAGTGACATCACTCTGAAAAGAAAAAGCACACTTAACAATAATAAAAAAGACAATACACTAAAGAGATTCCTTCTGGTTGTCCACATGGCTTGGCATCTTGATGCGGTCTTTGATAGTTAATCCATGCAAGAATCGATGTTGTACAGACCTTCTTCTTCAATATTATCCTCCCAATTTGCAGCAACCACTTCTTTAAAATCAAGCTCTATTTGTTTCATCAACTTTTCTGAATATTCAGAATCCCAATCCATCAGCTTGTCCCATATAAATTCCTGACCTTTGGATGATAAATATCTCCCAAATTCAATTTGTGATAAGTAATCTTGGATTGAATCAGATGACTCTATCACTTCCGGAAAATATGGTAATAGCTCTTTTGGAATTATAACAAAGGTGAATCCTACTTTGTATATCAACATGTCGGTTTTCTAATATTGAGATGTATTCATAGATGTAGAAAAGCCTCATAGCTTTGGCTTTTGTGGGATTTTTAGAGCTGATTGCCTTATTGTTATTAGATCTGCAACAAACTGGTCTAAAACAAGCCTAATTAAGTAGTGAGATGCTCTTGATTTTCCTCGTTTTGTCTCCATGTTTGCTCCATGCACAAAACAAATTAGCTTATCTTATTTCCCAGTTATTTGACTCTATTGAACACATAATTGTGAAATTTGGTGAAATGCTTCCTGATTGGACTCCATTTATAAGGACATTTTCCATATATGTTACTGCACATTACATAATCTCTTGCCTTTAATATTCCCATATCTTCAGAGGGATTACCAAGAAGATTTATTCCTCTAATTCCAGAATTATCACAAAAGAGAACTAGAGTTCTGCATTCTTCCTATATATCATAGTAGGGACATCTAATAATTGCTAATTCTAATATATTTTAATAATGTATGAAAAATTAGTATCTTTTTGCGTTAAAAATAAAAAATTTATTTTTCATACTATATTCTAAAAATAAAGAAAAATTATAGTTAATAAAATTTTCTAAAGCTTCCTTGTTTTAAAATGGTGGAAATTGGGGAATAGGTGGAACATAAATTAAATTTAGGAAAGTGTAAAAGGTCGGGTTTTGAGACCTCTCGTTCCAAACTTCCCACATGTTCCTTCATCGACCGCTATACCAAGTTGTTTTGTCTACCACCTAAGCCTTCTACTCAACCTTAACCCATTCTTATTTTGTCTTTTCCCCAAGAACCCATGGGTTCCTTTCCCCCGACTGGTCCGAGCCTTCGACCGCCGGTTTGTCCACTGGAGAACCTCTTCCATCTACTCTCCCTCACCCATCACGTCCCCTTTCTTCCCTTCCCCAGATTTCTCCTCTTCCCAACCCAACTAGGCCAATGGCCTATCAAAAGAGGCCATCATAACCTACCATTTGAATAGCTTCTTTGGGTTATTTAAAGGAGGAAGACAGTGAAGATAAGTCACACAATTTCCTCCTCTGCTCTCTCGTTCATGTTCATTCAAAACCCAAGCAAAAAATTACAAAAATCTTTCCCCTTCCTAATATGAAATTCTTTCAAATATGAAATTCTTTCCAAAAGCCTCTTCTTCTACCCCTTTCTTCTCTTTTTCCTGCCACCGTACATCGCCACCTCTCGGAACCACAGCCGGAAACCTTCCTCCACCACCACATTCAATGCTCTAAAAAACGCTATGCGGACGCTGGGCGGAGAGGAACCGCCTAGCGCCTAGACGGCCTGAATGGTGGCCTAAGCGGTTCTAGACGGTTGCCTAGGCGATCTGAACGGCTAAGACCTTCCAGCGTCTAGACGGGGCCTATAAGGGATTTTTAGAACAGTGACCACATCATCTCATCGTCGTCGTCGTTCCTGTTGTGTAACGTTGATGTAGTTGATTCTGCTGTACACAAGAAGAAAAGAGGAAGAAAAAGCTGAAGTGGGCTTGTTTTGTCTCCTGGGCTGAGGTGGGGTTGACCGGGCCGAGCCTTTCACAAAGGTAGCAGGCCCGTAATTTGGTTGATTCAGCAGCTTGGTAATTGGAAAAGGAGGATATTTTTTGCTCATATATTTCGATTCATCCTATTCGTTGTTTGCCCCATTTCCCGAGCCCAAATCCCATTCCATCTTGTTGGTATAATCCCAACTCCTGTTTATTTATTTATTATCATATTAAAAATTATTTTTATTATAAATCATGATTATTTTGAGAATTTAAATAAGATTTTTTCATAGTTTTTATAAAGAATGTCATGAAAATTATATATCAAGCATGACCACTTAGGATATTTATAATTTTAATAAAATTATAAATAATCTTCTAAAATAATAATATTAGTATGTATGTTAGATTAAATTATTTAAGAATAATAATTTAAGCTATCTCCCTTTAGTAAAAAGGGTTGTTCTAAGAGATTAAGATAAAAGCGAAATAACGAAGTTTAATACCTATTTTGTTTTTATAATGTGATATCTAAACTCGGATTAGGTCAGGTTCTCGAAGAGGAACCCGTCTTAGTGATGAGGTATTTTTCAGACGTTGTACCTATCAAAAAACCCTTAACTTTACCAAACTCAGTAGAGTGGTAAGTAAGGGTCGATCCCACAGAGACTTGTGTAAGTGTGTTTAACTTGAGTGCCAAGTAACCGAAGTGGGGTTTTTTATGAATGATTATTCTAACTCTACTGTGCAAAGCAAAAGAAAATATGAATGCAAGGATGTTTAAATCAATAGGAGACAAGTTTGTTCAACTAGTTAGATCAATCATAGATATGCTTATTAATCGTTGACTCTCTTGATTCTCAATTCACTTGAATAATCTATCGTGGATTATTATCCAAAATTTATATTTAGTTGAAAGAGCTAACAGTTTGAACAACCCTAATCATCTAACAACCTGGAAGAACTTCTAGATTCAATTAAACGACAACTTTAAGTTCAAAGTATCGATAGAAACAAATACTTGATGCAAACAATCATTCAAGTTATTTGTGGCTTATTCCCTTCTACAAATGAATAGCCTGAACGAGTCCAAACAATTATAGGTGCTACTTTATCAAATCAATCCCAAACGGGACTTAATTAATTAGATTAGTTGCAAATTAACATAGAAGTTCTATTAGGTAGATAATCTAACAAAACCCTAGAATAAATTTGATTCAATTAAGTACATGAAATAAAACATATTCAAGTTGTTGAGAATCAATCAAACCTCATAATAATATGCAATCTATGACTTCAATAACTATTCAAACACAACGGATTTACAAATGCATGATTGAATTAAAGAAAGCTTATAAATTGGTTCAAAGGTTGCTCCTTGAGAGACCTCTCTAAAAGTAACCCTAGCTTCCAAATTGTTTGTAAAGTTATCAAAGAAAAAGTTAAAGACAAGGTTTAAATACCCCAAGACTTTCTAAGACCAAGATATCCCGAAATTACATTAAACTAGTCGGAAATCATATCATCAAGGCCCAACTCGAAGCCCAAGTACTCGACCCAATCTCTCCGTGTAAGAGCATATGCCGCACGCTCCTCCCATACAGGCGCGGCTTCTCCATGTTGCTCCTTAGCCCGCGTGATCCCTCGGTTCAACATGCAAATGACACTTCAGAGTCTGTTTTGACCCCCTTCGAGTTGGAATTTGGACTCAGAGTAAAAATATGAATTGTAGATATTTGAATTAGATTTCCAATGATAACAAATTCAGATCCAGCAGACCACTATAGCTCCCAAACCAAGCATTGCAAGATAGAGGTGTTAAAACAAGAACTCTAATGCATGACCCGAATTTAAACGTTCTTTTCCCACAACCTCTTAGGTCTTAGCTCTTCCAATATTCACTTGCACAACTCTAAGCTTCATATGTATCCTCTAATGCACCACATAGTTAGATCGGATCACGTCCTATCTTGCCCATGTACCTAGAAACCTGCAAAACCGAGCAAACAAGCGCAATCTACCCGAAAACACTAAATCCTAATAACTAAGCTAAACCTATGAAAAAAAAACATAAGACATGCATCTAAACTACACCTATATGCAAGCTATCACTTAGACCCGACAACAAAAAGTTGAGCAGAAACTAAGGCAAGCGAAAATTTCTCTTTGGACCTTATTATGAATATCCTTCCATTGAATTATTTTTCTTGCCATGTTAAGAACTATTTGTGTGAAATTAAAAATGAACTTAGGATTATTATTGCTAGACACGATCATATTATTATTATTACTATCATTATTATTATTAGTATGTTTAGTAATTTAGGTCCCTTGTGTGCGTGACCTTGTTTGTTTTAGTCTCTTTTCGAGACTTGTTGTGGACTAGGATAGAATCAGGGGTGCAAAATTTTCTCCGACACCTCTATATAACTTATTGAGTGGTATGGCTATCCACCCTCTCTTTTCTCGGTACTTGGATCATGATCTCGTAGACGTTCCTCCTTAGAGGGGGGTCTACTGCATCCTAGCTAAGTGTTAGAACCTCGTTCTTTTAAGTGGATTAGAGTTCATAGCGCCCACACCTAAAAATCGTAAACCGTATGCAATATTTTATAACCTAAATAAGATAAGTGCCTTAAGCATAAACTTAAATGGATTTGGGATGGATCGAGTACAACTTGGAAAATCCATCCTCGCTCCCAACTTTGAAAGATCGCCTTTCAATCTAAATGCTTATTCGGGCTTGGCTAGGTAGGGCTTGGTACTTAAGCGCCTTTGTGACCACCTCCCCTACATGGAGTTCCGGATTTGATGAGGTTGGTTGAGGTCCGATAAATCTACGGAGGCTTTTTAAACTTGATGTGTATTAATTAAAAGTTCCCAACATTATCATTAACCAATGAAGGAACTACTTTCCTTCGTAGTCTCCATTCCCAAACAAAACCTTAATCTCCTTTTCTCACTTCGAGAAGTTCCCTCTTTTACCATATAAAAGTGCCACTGAAAACGTTACTTTTTTCATGATGAGTTGATTAGCTCTCTACAAAGTGGTTGTTGCCTTACACCCATACTTTGAGAATTCGATTGAGTCGGTGAGGTTCATTATTTTGAATTTGGATTAAGCATGGGTCCGAGTCAATTGAATTATGAGTCAACACGGATTTATTCATGAAGGATTATCATGCAAGTTCAGATTGGAGAACGGGTCTACATCGTCATTTTTTTAAATATTATTTTCACAATTAAATTATTTACTATTATTAAATATTAATATACAAGTTGAGTTTAAGTACAAATGGCTTGGGTCATAGTCTCCCCGTCGAGTCCATAATGACTCATCCAGAACTTCATGTTCTCATCCGAAAGGATGCTCTAGGACGCCCTAATCATATTCCTAGGGAGTGTAATGATGTGGCCGATAAAATTGTTAAATTGGGTCATAGTCTCTGATGCGTTTCGCCTCGCTACAAGGACCGACGTCTCGTATTCTGAATCCCGTCACGATCTTGATCGAATAATGGAGCGGAAGCAAACGGATTTTAGCACGCAGGGGCGCGCGGATCGAAGCAGGGTACGACGCTAGGGTTCTAGCGGCGTCTCGAGATGGAATTGATTCCGACAAGCGAAACCTCAGAATAATTGTAGGGCGAATTGGAAGAGGGATAGAAGGGGTTGACGCCTGATGCCTATGGAAGAGAAACTCGATTCAACAAAGGCAAATTCAATTCAATTCAAGCGTAACTGAAAATATGAGAGTCAGACAACTTAAATAGAAAGTAGATCTAAACCTAGAAACCCTAGGGAGAATGGGCCCAAACATGCAAGCCCAACCCATCTCGCTAATTAAAGTAAATAGCGGAAATATAAATAATACTAAATAAAGTAATTGTCTCATATAAAACCCGATAATATAATTAAGATAGAAACCCGAAGACCCGAAGCCTCGGAAGGACTCACGAGGATCCGAATCACCGCTAGTCTGGGCGCGGTTGGGCCCGGGAGAGCGCGGGCGCTCTCTCGGGGTCTTGACCGCGCCCGAGGGTGTCGGCACACTGCGGCCGGGGCGTGGGCACGCCCGGCCAGAGCGCGGTCGCGCTCTCGGCGTTTTGCCCGCGCTCCGAGGAGCCCGTCTTCTGCGGCTTCGGCGCGGCGTGCGTCATCCAGAGCGCGGGGGCGCTCGGCAGAGGCTTGAACGCGCTGTCGATAATGTCCTCGGAAATGCTTGGCTCGGCTCCCGACTCCTCCGGTTGATCTGAAAATGCGTCTTGAACCAACGATGTCATCAATGTAGTCAAAGGCGGGTCTTGAACCGAACTCGCGCGTGGAATAGCTTGGCATGAGAAATAAACTGTTGATGTCGTCCTAGGCCGAAACGCATCCTCCTCCCCCCCCCCCTTGAGTGGGAAGCGTCCTCGCTTCCTCAAAATGAATCGGTGGAGCGGTTTTATCTCCAAGAAATGACGCCGGATACGATGATGGAAATGACAACAACAACCGGCACTCAACCGAGCCTTGAAGAGGCGCGCCACGAGTTGGCTTGGAGTATGTGGACGTCAGGAGGCCTCAAATCATGGCGGGGTGTTCCAGTGCCAGGCGGATCAAACAGATTTGGTTTTGGCACCCCTTTGTCCTTTGCATCGTGTTCCTCAGCGTCAAGTGCTTTCTGTCGATCCCGTTGAACCTGATCCTGCAAAATTTCACTTGGCGACATAGGTAAGAGCTTGACGCGCTTCCCGTGGTACGTAAACACATAAGTGTTTAAGTAACCATCGTGAAGAACACGCCTATCAAATTGCCATGGACGTCCCAACAATAAATGAGTGACGTCCATTGCAACCACATCACAAAGTATAGAATCGGTGTAAGGACCAATGGCAAAGGAAATCATGCATTGTTTAGAAACTTGTGTACCCGAACTGGAGGAGAGCCATTGAAGACCATAAGTAGCCGGGTGAGGAGTTGTAGGTAGCCCAAGATGAGCTACAACCTTCTCGTTGATCAAATTGGTACAACACCCGGAATCAATAATCACACTTAAGTTGGTAGATCCAATAAGAGCTCTAGTGTGGAAGAGGTTCTCTCGCTGGCAATGGTGGTTGTCTTCACGTAGGATTAAGGCCTTTCGTGCAATCAAACCCAAAGGAGTCCCAATGTTGGCCGGCGACGGAGCACAATCCATTACTTCCGCCTGAGGGACGGAATAAGCATCCTCAAGCGATGCCGGGGCCGAAACTTCTTCCTCATCCATGGACTCATAACCAGCAGAAGCTTGCACAAACATGACTTTCTTGCGATTGGGGCAGTCCTTTTGATAGTGACCACGCCCACCACAAGTGTAACATTCCAAATCTCGGGCGCGTTCACGGTTCGGTGGGGCCAGATTTTGAGGGGCCGGGCGTGAAGGGTTAGGAACCGTCGGTTTGCCCGATTGAGTAGATGAACCCTGTCATGCGGTACTAGAATTATCATTAGTAACAAAACCGTATTGACGAGGGTTAGAAAAAACATACCTGCCCGACGATGTGCGGGAACCATAGCTCTTATTGCGTACATTCTGTTGATGAATTTTCATGGCCGTATGCACTAGTGTGTTGATATCCTTAATAGGAAGGATCTCAAGCTGATCTTTAATAGGCAAATTCAGACTACTAATAAATTTAGTACGCAAAGTAGATGGAGCAACACTAATATTCGCCTTGAAAAACATGTCCTCTAATTTTTTGAAATACTCAATAGGGGACAAAGATCCTTGGCGAAATTCAGCGATTTCCAAGCGCATTTGATTACGGTAATCAGTTGGAATGTATTTTTGAGTCATAACATAAACCAACTGATCCCATGTAGTTACTGCGGTAAGACCCCGACGCAAACGATCATCCATAAAACGTTGCCACCAAACCCGGGCTGAACCACGGAAATGTAAGGTAGCCGCTTGTACATGCTCATAAGCGGGAATATTACAATAGCGCAAAGTATGCGATGTCGCAGTAACCCATTCGAGAAAGACCGTAGGGTCATGATGCCCTTCAAACGGTTCAATCTTGACTTTGACTTCGTGTCGTTGGTACCGGGGAGCGTCCCGATCGCCATTAGCAACACGAACGTCATGGCCACGATCAATAGGGGACCTAGGTCGGGCTGGCACCTGTCCGTAATAATGGTCTTGCCCTTGATGATGTTGCCGGAGTGGGGCTTGGGGGCGCCGCTCGGTAACATGATCATAGGCGCGCCGGTTTCGACGCGTTTGGGCATTGCCATAATTATGGGTGGGAGCTGGTGGAATCCAATCCGATGGGCGCTCATTCAATTCAAGAGGATCGCCCAATGCTGGAAAATTATGAGGGTTAACCATGCCGGAATCTTCAATTTGTTCATCATCGAACTCCTTGAAGTCGTCATGGATAACCGGTGTAGCAAAATTGTACTCCAAGGAACCATGTCGACGATTGTGACTTGGTTCCCTCTCATATGGCCTATTGGTCGTTGCCAAAGAATAATGGTCCAAGGCCGGTGCCGGAAAGCGTTGGTCACGCATTCCATAAAGTCGGCGTGCTCTAGCGTCGTCCACAAATTGTGGGCGAGTCGGAGCACCAAACGAGGTGGTGGCATAGTATTCATCATCCTCGGGACCATAAGAATCAAAAATAGGTGGTTGAGAATACATACCTTGGTCTTCGGCGTAGACACTCGAAGACGGAGCATTGGCAATTGGATCGCTCTGCAAAACGTGGGCTACCTGACCTTGGTTGGATTCGGGTACGACCTCCACCGGTTGCGGATTTGGCTCAACGGGGTTCTTATCCTTGCGACGGGGGTCCTGTGTCGCCAGCGGTGTAGGCTGAGTATGCGCGACTGGAACCACTGATGTTGTCGGTTCGCCAATTGTGATCCCGGTGGCCTTGGCGCGGGCACGCGTCAACGGTCCGGGAGGGAGTTGTTGTGGCGCCGGGGGACCAGCCAAGACATGATCTTGCGGCCGACCCGACGTCTGGACGCCCGGTTGCGGCAAAGTAGCCAATGTTGGTTGCGGAGTAAGGGCGGACAGCTGAGCAACAAGTTCAGTTTTCCAATCGGCCATTTGTTGCTTGAAAAGAGCAAATTCTTGCTCCATAGTCATGGCCTCAACCAAGGCAGTCGGATTGATTGTATGACTTGGTTGCGGAGTAAGGGCGGACAGCTGAGCAACAAGTTCAGTTTTCCAATCGGCCATTTGTTGCTTGAAAAGAGCAAATTCTTGCTCCATAGTCATTTGTTACTCCAAGGAACCATGTCGACGATTGTGACTTGGTTCCCTCTCATATGGCCTATTGGTCGTTGCCAAAGAATAATGGTCCAAGGCCGGTGCCGGAAAGCGTTGGTCACGCATTCCATAAAGTCGGCGTGCTCTAGCGTCGTCCACAAATTGTGGGCGAGTCGGAGCACCAAACGAGGTGGTGGCATAGTATTCATCATCCTCGGGACCATAAGAATCAAAAATAGGTGGTTGAGAATACATACCTTGGTCTTCGGCGTAGACACTCGAAGACGGAGCATTGGCAATTGGATCGCTCTGCAAAACGTGGGCTACCTGACCTTGGTTGGATTCGGGTACGACCTCCACCGGTTGCGGATTTGGCTCAACGGGGTTTTTATCCTTGCGACGGGGGTCCTGTGTCGCCAGCGGTGTAGGCTGAGTATGCGCGACTGGAACCACTGATGTTGTCGGTTCGCCAATTGTGATCCCGGTGGCCTTGGCGCGGGCACGCGTCAACGGTCCGGGAGGGAGTTGTTGTGGCGCCGGGGGACCAGCCAAGACATGATCTTGCGGCCGACCCGACGTCTGGACGCCCGGTTGCGGCAAAGTAGCCAATGTTGGTTGCGGAGTAAGGGCGGACAGCTGAGCAACAAGTTCAGTTTTCCAATCGGCCATTTGTTGCTTGAAAAGAGCAAATTCTTGCTCCATAGTCATGGCCTCAACCAAGGCAGTCGGATTGATTGTATGATCGTCTTCTTTATCGTGCAAAGCACCTGAACCAGAAGTGGAAGACATGGCAAGTAACAAAGAACAAAACGAACAATAGCAAGCAAACACACAAAGTATTAGCTCTAGATCCGAGCAGTGCACTCACACAAGGTCACGGGTGGCTCTTTGTGCGAGAGGCGGCTTAGGCTCACGAGTAAAACAATGGAGGTATTGAACAAAGCAAAGTAAAGCAAGAAATACACCCACACAATTGAGTAATATCAAACAAGTAGTACTAATCAAACAAGTGATGACGCAAGCACTAACAATTGTTGAAATCACTAACAAGGTGTGGTTATGGCTTACCTTATTTTGGCTTTACCACCCACAATGATCTCTTTTATTTTATTTTTTGAACAAATGCGGTTAATGGCTTACCTTATTTTGGCTATGCCACCACAACTGATTTTTTTTTTGAACAAAGGAGGGCCGATTTTTTTTTTGTACTGTATATGCTGAATTTTGAACCCTCAAACAAACAACGATTGATATGTAGTGATAAATATAGTTCAATGCAATCAAAACAAGCAAGATAGCCTATCAAGTAATTGAAAATTACAAACGATGGGCAATCAATCAAGCAATAGCAATGCAATGAACAAGTCACACCACTATTAAACCCGAAGGGACAAGAACAACTAATTAGGGTTTGGCTAAAAATTTTTTTTGGAATTTTTGCTGATTTATTGGCGAAAATATGGTGGTGAAAGTGCAAAGATCGAATCAGGAGACTTACAAGACGATGGCTCTGATGTCAGTTGATGCGTTTCGCCTCGCTACAAGGACCGACGTCTCGTATTCTGAATCCTGTCACGATCTTGATCGAATAATGGAGCGGAAGCAAACGGATTTTAGCACGCAGGGGCGCGCGGATCGAAGCATGGTACGACGTTAGGGTTCTAGCGGCGTCTCGAGATGGAATTGATTCCCACAAGCGAAACCTCAGAATAATTGTAGGGCGAATTGGAAGAGGGATAGAAGGGGTTGACGCCTGATGCCTATGGAAGAGAAACTCGATTCAACAAAGGCAAATTCAATTCAATTCAAGCGTAACTGAAAATATGAGAGTCTGACAACTTAAATAGAAAGTAGATCTAAACCTAGAAACCCTAGGGAGAATGGGCCCAAGCATGCAAGCCCAACCCATCTCGCTAATTAAAGTAAATAGCGGAAATATAAATAATACTAAATAAAGTAATTGTCTCATATAAAACCCGATAATATAATTAAGATAGAAACCCGAAGACCCGAGGCCTCGGAAGGACTCACGAGGATCCGAACCACCGCTAGTCTGGGCGCGGTTGGGCCCGGGAGAGCGCAGGCGCGCTCTCGGGGTCTTGACCGCGCCCGAGGGCGTCGGCACACTGAGGCCGGGGCGTGGGCACGCCCGGCCAGAGCGCGGTCGCGCTCTCGGCGTTTTGCTCGCGCTCCGAGGAGCCCGTGTTCTGCGGCTTCGGCGCGGCGTGCGTCGTCCAGAGCGCGGGGGCGCTCGGCAGAGGCTTGAACGCGCTGTCGATAATGTCCTCGGAAATGCTTGGCTCGGCTCCCGACTCCTCCGGTTGATCCGAAAATGCGTCTTGAACCAACGATGTCATCAATGTAGTCAAAGGCGGGTCTTGAACCGAACTCGCGGGTGGAATAGCTTGGCATGAGATAGAACCTGTTGATGCCGTCCTAGGCCGGAACGCATCAGTCTCCCCGTCGAGTCCATAATGACTCATCCAGAACTTCATGTTCTCATCCGAAAGGATGCTCTAGGACGCCCCCGTAAGGGGTGCCTTCTAATTCTCACCTAATAAAAAAAAACAAAAAAAAAACAAATGGCTTGGGTCAAGTTTTTCAAGTGCACCTCCGATCCACACCTACCACCATCAAAAAGAAAACTTTCAAACAAAAATTAGTTAAATTTTATATCTATTTTATTAAGTGTGCCTTGTTATTTAAATCTAAAAATTAATATCCACACTTATTAAGTCAAGAACATATCATCTAAGAAGGGCACGCTTTTACTTCTTTGTTTAGGAATCACAACGAATCATCTTCAAATAAAAGTGTAAATTTTATATCAATTTGAAAGGAAAAAAAAGAACCATGTTAATATGTAACTTAAGAAGCATCACAAAATTAATCTCAAGTACCATCATTGCATATATACATTGTGATTTGAAAGCTAGTAAAAAGTATACTTTCTTAATTTTTTTAATAGGAACACTCATTATTAACGGCTTAAAACATATTCAGCCCCCTAGACTTGTGTCAATTTGTCATATACACACCCCACCTTTGGTTCGAACCTATTGAATACTTAAACTTAGCAATTGTGGTCTATTAAATACCTAAGTGCTGACGTGACAATGTGAACATTCTAATCCCATTAAATAGAAGCTGACATGGCATATATTTAATATAAAAAATAAATAAATAAATAAAACCTCCTTTACTTGCTCGATATGGTATCTGTGCTGTTCTATAGCACTTCATTCATCTTCCTCCCTAATTAATCTTACAACAACTCTAAATGAAGCTATTAAGTGAAAAATTAAAAATCTAACTCACTATTCCTTTTTATTTTCTTCTTTCTGTAAAATAGGACAAAATCTAATTCCTATTTTTTAATTACAGATGGCACCCCTTTCTTCTCCAAGTGAATCTGGGCGGATGGCCAGGCATGGTCGTCGGCACTCGGCACCATCCCGTCACCAGATGGCACCATCCCCTTTCTTCTTTGCTCCCTCAATTACTTTGGCCGAAATTAGTGTGAAGCCATACCGACCTCCAACGAGCCGCCACGAGCCATTTGAAGCCATACCCCTTCATTCTCCAAGTTGATCGAATTTGAGCCATTTCAATCTAATTTGAGTTCCATTTTTCACATCTACATCCACCACCATAAGCATCTTCTGAAATCGATCCTTCCCCCTAACTATTTCCCCAGATCTGTTCAGATCTGTCACCCCCAAGAAGACGAGTTTTTTAGATTCAAATTTGCTTAATTATTTTTTATTCTTTTTTTAAATAAAATAAAAACTAAAACTAGTTGTATATCTATGTGGCATCTATGTGGAATTAATTAGTTTATGTTGCATCTATGTGGAGTGTTATGTGGCATAATATTTTTACAAGTCAGCACATGTGTAAAATATTTTAACAATATTTTAATCGATTAGGTGTTTAATAGGCTACAATATAAAAGTTCAAGTATTCAATAGGTCCAAACCAAAGGTGGATTGTCTATATGACAAATTAACACAAGTTTAGGGAGCTGTATATATTTTAAGCCCATTATTAACAGTGGGGGTAAGTTGTTAATGTAATTTTTTTAATCAATCAAGACATCTATTGTAATCAGTTTGATTAGGCATTGAGCTTAAATTTGAACAAATAGTTATAGATAAATATCTACATTTATCAAGAGGATTGAGAAATATCTACATTTTCAACATTAAAGTGAAGCAGTTCTCTAAACATTAAAATATTGCATGATATAGATAAAAAAAACTTGATTTAGATGCATGTATCATAACTGATCGGATTACAAGTTCTTCTAAAGAACCCGAAAAAACTCCCACCTCTCTCTGTACTAGAGAGAGATACCGGGATAAAATATGAACAATCAAATTCAATGTCGAGAAGGCCCTTTCTTGAATTTATGCCGAGAAGGCTCTAATTCACCGCCGAGAAGGCATAATTCTCCGTTAGATCCATTTACAAAAAGTTGCAAGGCTTTTGAATACTTGATGTGATTTGTAAAATTGAGCTTTGTTTTCATCTTTTTTCAAAACTGGTTGTTTTGTCTTTCCTTCGTCGGGATCCCGATCTCTCGTTTTCTTCTTTCTTTTTTACAGAAGGCGTCTCCTCCTTCTTGTTGTCCGGAGAAATCATGCCGTCCTTTTCCGGGTGTTTCCTCTGGCGATCGATTTGATAGTTTCGTCAAAAGAGCGTTTCCTCAGGCGACCGATTTGATAGTTTCGTCCGAGTTCTTAGATCTGCCCCAAAAGTACAATATGTTGGTCGAATGACTCGGATCTTCCTTCTCTCTGCATTCCGTTACCCTGTACACTGGTGCTTGCATCTCTCCGTTGTGGGGCTAGACGGTCTTTCCAGAGAGTCGACCTTGATCAATGATCAATATGCATCTCTGATGTGGGGCTAGACGGTCTTTCCAGAGAGTCGACCTTGATCAATGATCAATACTCCATTAAAGAAGGAAAAAAAGAAGAAAAAAGTCTGGACTTTAAGATTCTGGTTCGTAGATAAAGAAAAGAGAGAGAAGCGAGAAAGAAAAAGGGAAAAAGGAAAAAAGAAAAGAAAAGAAGGTCAATCCTTGCTAGTCAAGGCTTTACAGGAATTACAGCCAAGGACAAGAGAGGAAATTAAGGAACATGAGTGGAATAAAAAATCTACACTTGCTTGGGCCGCAAGCTCATAAACAAAAGAAAAGGAAAATGTGGAAAAAAAAGAGAAAAAGAAAAAAAAAAGAAAGAAAATATGCTTGGACCGCAAGGTTTTAAAAAAAAAAAAGAGAAAGGAAATTCTAGCAGACACCTGTGTGAGTTTAAAATAGTGTAGAATATTCTAGTTTGTTTAATTAATTGTCCTCTAAGATAAGTTTGTGGGTTTCTTATGTGACAAGTTTCAGCTTCTTTTTTCTCTTACTTGCGAGGCAAGCTTTTTCTTGTGAAGCAATTTTATGTCTACTTGCGTTACAAGTAAAACGTTTTGGTTTACTTGTGATGCAAGTTCGACTTCTTTTCTTGCAGGTTAGCTCGAAGCTTAATTAATGTACTTTTCTTCCGAGGAGTTAGAGCTGAGTTTGATATTGGACCGAGTTGTATTAGGCCAGGTCGCTTGGTGCCTTGAGGCTTCTGAAGATCCTTCATCTCGGTGGAGGGAACGCCAGTAGTCCGTTTCGCACGCCCAGGAGGGGTCGACCTGTTGCCTGCGGCGCTATTCTTATAGTGCTTTACTCAACCTGATCTCGAACTCATCTTAGTTCTTATTTTTCGGAGTTTTGTACCTTTCATAGTTTTTCCTGCTCGTTTTTTATTCACTTAGCCGTTTCTCGGCTGCCGTTTTATTACGGCCTCTCGGATTGCCAAACCTGTTTGGTATTCCGAATTCTTACCTTATCAAAAAAAAAAAACTTGATTTAGGATATAGAAACATACTGGATCAATTCTGCAAGGTGAGAGCCAAGATACAAAGAGAGCAGGATTAAAAAAGGTTGTTGATTTATACACACGAGAAAATTGGTAAGCGCACACAGATATCCGCGCAACGCCAATTCGCGCGAAACGGCGTTGCACGGAAGGGGGTAATTCCGGAATATTGAAAAGGGTTTCGGGAGCGTGGCGGAAGGGGACCCGCGCAACCTCGTTGCGCGCGAAACAGTGTTGCGCGCAATCTAACGGTAAAAAAAAGTACCGTTGGACTGGCGAGGCCTCGTTGCGCGGATCTCAACGGTAAAAAAAATGGTCGAATTGTCCCCTATAAATACCCATTTCGATTCCACATTATAGTTGGAGTATACCTTCATTCCACATCTTTGCTTAAAAATGTCGTCAGGAGAAGAAGATACGTCATCGAGCGATTATCATCCCGAGGAGGAAGATTCATCGTCAATCGATAGTTTCATAGCTGAGGATGAGGAAGGTGTATCGGGAGAAGAATACGGAACCGACTCCGATGCATCAAGCGAGCCAGAACAGGTATTTTTCAAAGAACCCATAATATTATGTCATTTACGAATGTAGTATATTGAAAGTTAGGATAGTGTAATTTATATTATTTTGTTTTTACATTTTGAAATCATAGGTTGTCAGAATAGATTTTTCTATTGCTTTCCAATACGATGGGTTCTGGAGTGATCGAAGAGAAATGCTTGATTGGGCTAGACAAATTGCAATTTCGAAGAATTTTGTACTAGTCATAAAAACCTCAAATCCAAATAGGGTCATACTCACTTGTGACCTAGCCGGTAGATATAGATGTGGCAAGAGGGTGTTGCCCGGACTGGAAAATAGGAGCATTTATAAGCCACTTACCGATACATCGACTAGGAAGTGTGGATGTCCGTTTGAATTGAATGGGGTCCGCCTCAAGGGAAAAAATGGATGGATCTTAACGGTAAAGTGTGGACAACACAATCATCGCCTCCCCACTAGTTTGTTAGCTCATCCATATGCGGGCCGATTGACAGCTGAGCAGAAGGAGTTTGTGAAAGAGAAGTTCCTATATCTAGCCACCCCGAAGATGATACTTGAAGAGTTGAGGTCAAGGTACCCGGGAAATGTGACCTCAATTAGACAAATCTACAATATGAGGGATAAGTTACTTCTTGAGGATTGCGGAGAATTGACAGTGACACAATGGTCTCCGAAGTTCTTGAAAGACCGAGGATACATTGTCCGTCCAAGACGAGTAAGGGGTTCTAATGTTATGAATGCCTTTTTTTTGTGCACCCCACAAGTCTGCGCATGCTGAAGATGTTTCCCTATGTCGTTATTATGGACTCCACATACAAGACCAATAGGTATGTTATTTTAATATGTAATCGAATTGATTAGTATATTTCCAGTATAAATGCTTAAAACAACTTGTTGTGCTAGGTACGACATGCCTTTATTGGAGATGGTTGGCTTCACTTGCACCAGAAATACATTCAGCATCGGGTTTGCATTTATTTCAAACAAAGATGTCGCTAGTTATAGGTGGGTGTTAACTCAATTGAAAGGCGTGTACGACGAGCTTGGAGTCCAGGTCAATACAATCATGACAGATCGCAAGCAGGCTCTAATCAAGGCGATAAGTCAAGTTTTCGGGGACGGAGTCCAATATTTGTTGTGTTGGGTGCACATCAGACACAAAATTATTGCGTACGGCCTAAAGGTGTTTGCGAACGCTGAAAAACCACATGAGTTGTCACGCGGGTTTGCAAACGCTTGTTGGGCGCTCTTTTCATCCACCACAGAGGCGACATCTGAAGAACGGTATGTAGAATTGAAGAGAAGATGGCGACCGACGCTTATTGCATACGTGGAGAAGGTGTGGCTTAATCCATTCAAGAAGAACATAGTTTGTGCTTGGACGGATCATACACTCCACTTTCAGACGAGAACCACCAATAGGTAGTTTCATTTTTATCATTTGAATTCAGTTTGAATATTAGAAAGTGTATATGTTCAATACTTAAACTTTGACATGTGTTTTTCAGGGTCGAAGGGATGCACGCTGTGCTGAAAAAGATATTGGATTCATATCGAGGAGGCTTCAACACCGTGATACTAAGGATTCACATCCAGATGCAATCTCAAACCAACACTTTGAGGACAGCCTTTGAGAGAACCGGAATACAGAAACCAACAAAATACAGACTACTGGAGAATAAGTTCAAAGCTTTGTTTCGTCCTATACGCGGACACGTTTCAAGGCAATGCCTAGGTATGTTGTTAGACATGTATTATGATATAGCAATTGAGTTGACGCAGGGTACACTCGATATGGAGTGCCACGACTACTTTTGGAGGGAATGTCACGGTCTTTCATGCAAGCATCGAGTTGCAGACGCTATCATAACTAAAGTACCCATCGATCTGGAGGAGATACATCCTTTTTGGAAACAGATCGAATGGGATGACCTTAGCGATGACAACGATCTTGCCCTTGCATGCGTACCCTTGACCATTCAAGACCCCACGTGGGACGAAATGGTGGCAAAGCGAAATAGCGGTCAGATGCGTAGAGACCAATATTTGCAGATCACATCAGCGTTCAAAGATTCAGAGCATCCTGAAGACACAAACCTTATTGAGCCGATACCATACGAGACGCCAGATGAAGCCAACAAGTATTCAACCACCCGGGAGAAAACACACCTTGAGCACGTAATGGAAGAGTACGAGAGGGAGCAACAAAGACGGAAAGACAACGACAGTCGGAGCAAAGCAAATACATCGGCGCCATCCCGACCACGCGGAAGACCTAAAGGATCTAGGAATAAGAAACGGACCGAAGTTGGAGTTGATACGCCTCCGGTTGCGACCACGCCTCCTACCACCGCTACCCCCGCCAATGGAAGCCACCGTGGCCCCCCGACGAGCGTCAAATGGCGCGGGGTTAACTTTGGCATGGGTAATGTGGATAGTTTTGTATTTCCGTTCATTGAGGATGCTAGAGACGTGATGGGAGACGGTCATTGTGGGTTTTGGTCCCTTGCTTGCGTATTGGGGAAGCTAGAGGAGGAGTATTACAGTATTCGATGGGAGCTTCAGGCAGAATTGATGCGTAACAGAGATATGTATCAAGTCTTGTTCACTAGGGGCCTTACATCATTTGATGACTTCTTGGAGCAGATCGGCCATGTGGAGTCTCCTTGCTCGAACAGTTATTGGCTAGACATGCCGCTACACGGCCTTGTGTTTTCTACCTTTTATCAAGTGCCACTTGTGATGTTATCGAGGGATCGAGGCTCCCACACGTGTTTACCGTTGCGGATTTTTGGTAACAATCAAGGACATGGGATACCACCACCTGTCGTTGCTATTGCCCTCGTTGGTCAACGGGACCACTTCATACCGGTGAGAAATTTGTAATCATTTTTTTAAAGTTTTTTGTTTAGGTACATCTTGCTTGCGTATATGTGACATAATATTTTTTTTCAGGCATGGCTTACGAGAAACGCGCCTATCCCCCCACCTCCTCATGCATGGTGTCAATTTCACGACCCCAGCGCCGACTACTGGCTCGAGGCTCTTACCCCGAGGATTGACCATTGGAAGGCTTGCCGAAGGGACATCGGTCGGGATCCGGAGACATTTGCTTAGGAGAGTGTTGTGGCAAGATGGATTGTAATGGGATATGTACTTTATTAAGAAGAACTTTCGTATTTCATGTATTTCGATGTATTGTGTGCCCTGTTTAGGAGATTTATGAACTTTCATATTTCATGTATTTCGATGGATTGTTATGGGATATGTACTTTATTAAGAATAACTTTCATATTTCATGTATTTCGATGTATTGTGTGCCCCGTTTAAAAGATTTATGAAAATATTTCATGTATTTTGATGGATTGTTATGGGATATGTACTTTCATTAAAAATGGGCCTTCGTGTCACGAAGGCCCATTTTTACGAAGGCCCATTTTTAATAGTATAATATCTGAGTTGGGTGAAAGGGGTAACAGAAGGCGCGCAATGGGCCCTCGTGTCTGCGCGAAATGGGCTTCGTGCCTACTCGAAGGCCCATTTTGCGCAGACACGAGGCCCAATTGTGCGCCTTCTGTTACCCCTTTCACCCCAACTGGGTGACAAGACTTATGCATGCACATCTCTCCCTTCTGAAAACAAGACTTTCATATTCCATTTTTACCAGTTCCGCGCATGCTTCTGAAAACAGTATACCAACAACTTTTTTGGTGACAAGACGTATGCATGCACATCTCTCCCTTCGAGCAAATTCCAAGTATAAAATGAGACCTAAACCTTCTCAATTGTTGCTCCACGCTCTATCAGCCCTAAACTCTATACCGAAACTAGAATTTTAAATCAAGAATTCAACCTAAGACTATGAATTCATATTAAGTACAAGTTCATAATTAATAATTCAAAATCTAAATATAACTCTAAATTAAGACAAATAAATTAAATAAAACAACTAATAACAACAACAACAACAAAATATAAATAGGAATTTGAATCATAAACAAATTATGACATTAAATATCTTACTAAATAAGCGAAATTGATTTACTCAATTATTTACGATTTTCTAACCTTCACAACAAATCTTTCTCTATCTTAACTCTTAATCTTAACAATTTAGCTACAAATTTTAATAATCATTTTTCAATTTAGAAACATACTTATCTTAGTAATGTTCATTGAATTTAATCTTAACAATTTAGGGACATACTTATCTACTTATATTAATTACAAGTTCATACTTAATAATTCAAAATCTAAATATAACTCTAAATTAATACAAATAAATTAAATAAAGAACTAATAACAATAACAAAAACTAAATATAACTAGGAATTTGAATAGTAAACAAATTATGAAATTGAATATCTTATTAAATAAGCCAAATTGATTTACTCAATATATTCAAATTGATTAACTCAATTATATAAACGAAATTTAATACCTAATATTTGATTAATAATTCAATACGAAATTTTTCAAAAATATAAAATTTCGTAATTAATTTAAAACGTACCTCAGCCGTAAATGTCGCTCGGGTGCGGATCCGGCTACGAACCGGATTGGCTCGGTGGACGGTGGTGGCGACGGACTCGGTGGGGGCGGCCGGATCTGCGATCAACGTGGTGGGGCCGGCCGGAACTGGAAGCAGCGCGCCAGTGGTGGGGGCGGCCGGATCTGGGGTCCCATGGGTCGGGCCCGGCAGATCAAGGGCGGGGGCGGTCGGATTTGGGCTCCCATGGCTCGGGGTGGCCGGTACAACAGCGGGGCGGCCGGATCTGGGGTCCCATGGGTCGGGTCGGCCGGTTCAAGGGCTTCCGACGTCGCGAGGGTGAGTTGCGACGCCAGTGGTGGTCCGACCGAAGCCGGCGAAACGGTGTGGATCGGGGGTTTGGCTCATTTTTTTGGCTCGAGGAGTCGTTTCGCGCGAGACGGAGTTTCGCAGGTAGGTGAGGGAGGAAGAAGACGACAATGGCGGCTCACGTCTCTTTTTAACCCTAAGGTTACGCGAAAGCCCGTTTCGTGCGTCCGCGAAAGCCCGTTTCGTGCGGCCCTGAGGCGCGCAGGCCCGTTTCGCGTGGTCCAAATTTTACGGCAGCCCGTGTTTGCCCTAAACCCTAGTGATCCGCGCAACGTCGTTTCGTGCGGTCCAATAGGCGCGCAAGCCCATTTCGCGGGGCCCAACATCATTTTCCGAATCGCATTTTCCCTTTTCCGCTTGACGGATTTGCCCTTACACGCAACGCCATTTCGCGCAAAATGGCGTTGCGCGGATGTCTGTGTGCGCTTTTTAAAAAAAAGGGTGCATATGTACCCCGCGTTAAAAAATGTATTATTTGTAAGTTTCCATTCAGATACATTTTAGGAAGAGCTATAGAAAATCAAAATAAGCTCAATAACATCAAAAATGTAATTTGAGATATAATGTAGATGCCGAGGATGCCAATTTTCTCCTCTTAAGACATTTCCTTTAAGGAACAATTCAAAAAAGCGACCAAATTGGAGGAGAGTTTATAAATATATATGATAATTAAGTATTACTTTTAGGCCATATCTTATTTGTGGAAGGTATTATGCTTAAGTGACACCTACCGCCAGTTTTCCAATCACCAGGGCTGCAAATATTCAACCACCACAATTACATAATATTTTCCAACAAAGAGAAAGAGTTCTATTTATCCATCCATAAAGAAATTTTCCTAATAGTATTGTTGTGTTTTTTGTAGCTTATGAGAGGGAAGCATACATAAAAGGGACTCCTATTGATTTCTTCCAATTGAGTCGGCACAAATGCAATCCTTCAGTTCCTCAAATTTTCAAGCATCATCTTTACATCAAACCTATTTGAAGATTAAAATAACTTTTGAGTTTTACAACATTCATCCAATCGAAACTGAAATATTCTTTCAACATAACATTCATCCAATAGAAACTGAAATATTCTTTCAACATAACATTCATCGACAAACTACAAAATCACCATCTTTATTATTTTTCAAGAATTGAGGAAACATAAAGGACTTTCTTCATTGAGAATTGACATTTAATTCGAAGTCCTAAACATATAATAACTTTACTATTAAATACTATCAGCTTGTATTAAGGAGAAGCAGTTAATAAGAATTTGCACATTTCGGGAATTTTATTGGTACAGGTGTTGGCTTATTATTTTGCCAAGTGGTTCAATATTTAATAAAGAGAGAGGGCTGATCGATCAATTAATAGATAGAGGAGATGTAGTAGTATAATTTATTAATTTTTCAAAAAAATGGGTTTTGTGTGTGCGAAGAAATTAAAGCCAGATGAAACACGTTTCTTTGGGAGGAAAAAGGGAGGAGGATTACCTAGCTTAGGAGGCACGAAAGTGTTGATGAACGCGTATAACTTATAGGAGGAACAAAAAAAACTAAACTTAATTTGAAATGTGTAGTTAGATATTACTCTACTTAGAATGTGCTCCGTGACAGATTTGCATATATATTTAGCTCAACTAGCCATTATTTAGCTTGAATATTGAATCTTTAATTATCATTTATGTTTGATTTTCTTTTAAATTAGAAAATCAATCAAAGCATGCAAAATTGTACGTAGTATTACACTTTTTGCACAAGGTTGAAAGCTTATCCATAATAATAAATTTGATTAATAAAGGTTTCCAAATAAAATTTCATGTACAAGGCTGATTGACATTATTAATATATAAATACTTAATTATTTTAAATAAATACCCCAATTATAACTAATAAAGAGGAGTGCCCATTACTCAAAGCCTAATATATTTGTGATTCATCTAAATCGGGGAACTAATCGGATTTGATCATGGACGTCCAACTCCGTACCATGTCTAGCTAGCTCCTACATTGATGTTGGCACCACTTTCTCGACTTTGTGATCCTCCATTGAATTTAAAACTCCCTCCTGCTTGGGCATGGCTTGATGATCCTCCATTGAAGCTAAAACTACCTCCTCCCCGGGCTAGGTTATGTGATCCTCCATTGAAGTGGAAACTGATCCCACCTCCCGGGATTTGGATTTCATGATGAGACCTTCCATTAAATTCGAAACTACCTCCTCCTTGGTTTTGACTTTGAGAACCTCCATTGACCTTGAGGTCGCCTCCTCCTTGGGCATTGATTTTAAAACCGCCTCCTCCTTCGGTGTTGATTTTAAGACCGCCACCTCCTTGCGCATTACTTTGAGATCCCCCACTAATTTTAACACCGCCTTCTCCTTGAGATCCTCCATTAATTTTGACATCACCTCCTCCTTGGCCATTAGTTTGAGACCCACCATTAATATTCACTTTGACACCGCCTCCTCCTTGAGCACTACTTTGAGACCCCCCATTGATTTTGACATCGCCTCCTCCTTCGGCATTACTTTGAGATCCTCCATTCATTTTGATTTTGGCACCGTCTCCTCCTTGGGTTTTAGTTTGAGACCCCTCGTTGATTTTGACATTGCCTCCTCCTTGGGCATTACTTTGAGAACCTCCATTGATTTTGACATCGCCTCCTCCTTGGGCACTGCTTTGAGACCCCCCATTGATTTTGACATCACCTCTTCCTTCGACATTACTTTGAGATCCTCCATTGATTTTGATTTTGACACCTCCTCCTCCTTGGGCATTGCTTTGAGAACCTCCGTTTATTTCGATATCGCCTCCTCCTTTGGTACCACTTTGAGACCCCCCATTGATTTTGACATTGCCTCCTCCTTCGGCATTACTTTGAGATCCTCCATTAATTTTTATTTTGGCACCGCCTCCTCCTTGGGCATTGCTTTGAGACCCCCCATTGATTTTGACATCACTTCCTCCTTCGGCATTACTTTGAGATCCTCCATTGATTTTTATTTTGGCACCACCTCCTCCTTGGGCACTACTTTGAGACCCCCCGTTGATTTTGACATCGCCTCCTCCTTCGGCATTACTTTGAGATCCTCCATTAATTTTTATTTTGGCACCGCCTCCTCCTTGGGCATTGCTTTGAGACCCCCCATTGATTTTGACATCACCTCCTCCTTCGGCATTACTTTGAGATCCTCCATTGATTTTTATTTTGGCACCACCTCCTCCTTGGGCACTACTTTGAGACCCCCCGTTGATTTTGACATCGCCTCCTCCTTTGGCATTACTTTGAGATCCTCCATTGATTTTGATTTTAGTACCTCCTCCTCCTTGGGCATTGCTTTGAGACCCCCCGTCGATTTTGACATCGCTTCCTCCTTGGCCATTACTTTGTGAACCTCCATTGATTTTGATATCGCCACCTCCTTGGGCATTACTTTTTGAACCTCCATTGATTTTGACACTGCCACCTCCTTGGGCATTACTTTTTGAAACTCCATTGATTTTGACACTGCCTCCTCCTTGGGCACTGCTTTGAGACCCCCCATTGATTTTGACATCGCCTCCTCCTTCGGCATTACTTTGAGATCCTCCATTGATTTTGATTTTGACACCTCCTCCTCCTTGGGCACTACTTTGAGACCCGCCATTGATTTTGCCATTGCCTCCTCCTTCAGCATTACTTTGAGATCCTCCATTGATTTTGATTTTGGCACCTCCTGCTCCTTGGGCGTTGCTTTGAGACCCCTCATTGATTTTGACATCCCCTCCTCCTTTAGATTTACTTTTAGATCCTGCATTAATTTTGATTTTAACACCACCTCCTCCTTGGGCACTACTTTGTGACCCCCCATTGATTTTGACATTGCCTTGTCCTTGGGCATTACTTTGAGACCCTCTATTGATTTTGATTTTGACACCGCCTCTTCCTTGGACATTGTTTTGAGACCCCCCATTGATTTTGACATCTCCTCTTCCTTCGGCATTAATATGAGATCTTCCATTGATTTTGATTTTGGCACTGCCTCCTCCTCGAGCATTGCTTTGAGACCCCCCATTGATTTTTACATGACCTCCTCCTTCAGCCTTACTTTGAGATCCTCCATTAATTTTGATTCTAACACCACCTCCTCCTTGGGCATTACTTTGAGACCTCCCATTTATTTTAACATCGCCTCGTCCTTGGGCGTTACTTTGAGATCCTCCATTGATTTTGATGTTGACACCGCCTCCTCCTTGAGAACTGCTTTGAGATCCCCCATTGATTTTGACATCGCCTCCTCCTTGGGCAGTACTTTTACTTCGTCCATTGATTTTGATTTTGACACCGCCCCCTCCTTGGGCACTGCTTTGAGATCCCCCGTTGATTTTGACATTGCCTCCTCCTTGGGATTTACTTTGAGATCCTGCATTGATTTTGATTTTTGCACTGCCTCCTCCTTGTGCATTGTTTTGAGACCCCCCATTTATTTTGATACCACCGCCTCCTTCAACCTTGCTTTGAGATCCCCCATTGATATTAATTTTAACACCTCCTCCTCCTTGGGCATTAATTTGAGACCCTCCTTTGATTTTGACATCGCCTCCTCCTTGGGCATTACTTTGGGATCCTTCATTTATTTTGATTTTGACACCTCCTCCTCCTTGGGCACTGCTTTGAGATCCCCCATTGATTTTGATATTGCCTCCTCCTTCGGCATTACTTTGACTTCCTCCATTGACATTTATTTTAGCACCGCCACCTCCTTGGGCACTACTTTCAGAACCCCCATTGATTTTGATATTGCCTCCTCCTTTGGCATTACTTTGACTTCCTCCATTGATTTTTATTTTGGCACCGCCACCTCCTTGGGCATTGCTTTGAGACCCCCCATTGATTTTGACATCACCTCCTCCTTCGGCGTTACTTTGAGATCCTCCATTGATTTTGATTTTGGCATCGCCTCCTCCTTGGGCATTGCTTTGAGATCTTCCATTGATTTCAACACCGCCTCCTCCTTGAGCAGTGCTTTTAGATCCCCTATTGATTTTTATTTTGGCACCACCTTCTCCTTGGGCGTTGCCTTGAGATCCTCCGTTGATTTCGATACCGCCTCCTCCTTGGGCGTTGCTTTGAGATCCCCCATTGATTTTGATTTTGGCACCGCCTTCTCCTTGGGCATTGCTTTGAGATCCTCCATTGGATTCGACACCTCCTCCTCCTTGGGCAGTACTTTGAGATCCCCCGTTGATTTTAACACCTCCTTCTCCTTGGGCATTACTTTGAGACCCCCCATTGATTTTGACATCGCCTCCTCCCTGGGCATTACTTTGAGATCCTCCATTTATTTTGATTTTGACACCTCCTCCTCCTTGGGCACTACTTTGAGACCCCCCATTGATTTTGACATCGCCTCCTCCTTCGGCATTACTTTGACTTCCTCCATTGATTTTTATTTTAGCATCGCCTCCTCCTTGGGCATTATTTTGAGATCCTCCATTGATTTCAACACCGCCTCCTCCTTGGGCATTGCTTTGAGATCCCCCATTGATTTTGATTTTGGCACCGCTTTCTCCTTGGGCATTGCTTTGAGATCCTCCGTTGATTTCGACACCGCCTCCTCCTTGGGCACTACTTTGAGACCCCCCATTGATTTTGACATCACCTCCTCCTTGGGCACTGGTTTGAGATCCCCCGTTGATTTTGATTTTGACATCGCCTCCTCCTTGGGCATTACTTTGAGATCCTCCATTGATTTCGACACCGCCTCCTCCCTGAGCATTGCTTTGAGATCCTCCATTGATTTTGACAACGCCTTCTCCCTGGGCATTGCTTTGAGATCCTCCGTTGATTTTGACACCGCTTCCTCCTTCGGCATTGCTTTGTGACCCCCCATTTAATCCAATTCTACTTCCACCACCTCCTCCGCCATTAATACCTCCATTTAATCCCATGCTACCTCCTCCGTTGATACCTACATTTAATCCTAAGCTACCACCACCACCTCCATTCATAAAGGGCAAATGTCCTTGGTGTATTCCAATACCGCCGCCAAGGTTGATACCGATATGAGGAAATAAAGTGGCATGTCCATCACCGACTAGGTTAAGGACCAGAATGAGTGTGAAATAGAGACCTATAAGCCTTGACATGTTCGAAATTATATAAAATATAAAATAAATAAATAATTGATATAAATTTCCCTTCCTTTATTTTTTATTTAGACTTGAAGGGAAGGGAAGGAAACCCTTCTTATTGTTTTTAAATTTATTTATTATTTTTTTGATGTGTTTGTCTCTTCTGGGTGACGCATTTATATTGGCATTAGGGCTCTTTCTTCTCCATTTAGATCCACAATAAATTGTGTGGAAGATAAAATCGCCAAAATTTGGTCATGCTTGTTTGGGCTTTTTGCCTAAAGTTTTGGGTGTTCAATGCTTTTCCTATTGGGAAGGAGCCATTATTTTTTTTTTCCTTTTTTTTTTTTTAATGTACAAGAAGTATTCAGAGAGAAACACAATGATATTTCTTCACATATATTTTTAGTAACTATCCTTTTTTTTGTGAAATACATGTTAAAGAAATTAATTGTTATGGTGGGTAAAGAAACTGCCTGAGTGAATATACCTAGGTTGTTATTACGACTTGGGGTCATGTAATTTTCGGATTCAAGTCATTCAAATTTGGATTTTTTGGTATATATTGAATCTATTAACATAATGTAGGGCACTACTAGTTTAGACCAGAAAATGCACGGATTTGCTGGTACATGAGTATATGAACATATAAGTTTATAAAATTTTGATAACAAAGAATGTATCAAATTAGCAAATGTCAAGTTCATTAGTTTGATTAAATTGAACCTTGTTGTTAAACTGTTCCCCATGACGAGTTAGTATATATGTTGATTGTTGAGCTATGTTGAATGTTAGCTCAAACACTTAGTTCCATTTTCATTGATCAAATATCACATCTATCCACTGTATCTTTCACGTACATGCCAAGCTTTAGGGTCAAATTGTATGCATCCTTATCCCAAACAAGTTGAGATGATATTATTTTTAATAGATCATAGAAAGCATAACAAATAAAAAAGAGTGACAAATAAGAAAACTAACAACAAAAGAGCACATACACATACCCAATCACTAGAGCTAGAAACAACAAAACACACACAAATACACCGAATCCTAGCTAAACCCAAATTCGTTTCTATAAAAATGGTTGATTCCTCATACATACACACATTTTTCCTAACGCAAACCACTTTGGAATGCATCATGATCCGACCGGTTTACAAAACGTACGAAAATGAAAACGGAAAAGCAGATTTTGGGGGTATCTAGGAGATTCGGACACACCATAAATCATGATCCGGCTGGAGCATGAAGCGCACATATCATGATGCATCCAATTACCTAGATACCAACAAAATTCTCCTTTCCAACGGTAAAAAAATATCCAAACAGTTATAATTTTTTCCTATATGGCTGTATGTGCAAGTTATATTTCACTATTTACATTTTACAAACCATTGTAGCTGTCTCCCTTCCAAAAACTTCATTCGTGGCTTTTAAAAAGTACAGTGTCTTCTACTAAAACACTTGTTTCAGATTCATCTGAAGAGGAGGAGGAGGTGGAAGAAGAAGAAGAAGAAGAAGAAGAAGAAGAAAAAGACCAAGAATGGAGGTTCCAATCAGAGGTAAGTTATATTATAGTACGTTGAATTCTTCTTCCATAAATACTTGATTCAAATTAATAATGCATAAACGAAATAGAACTCCTATTTCATCATCATTTTAGGTTCAAATTAATATGTGAAAGTAAATATAATACTTCTTTCATAATTAGTTGATTCAAGTTAATGCATGAAAAAATTGAATTTATCTTTTGTAAATAGTTGATTCACATGAAAACAAATAGAATTGTTAATTCATGCATAGTTTATGTAAGCCAATTGAATTCGTCTTTAATATGTAGTTTATTCAAGTATGTAATTTGTTAGTGTCTTATACATTTATACATATTTATCAAATTAAAATGTATTGTGCAGTTATATTTAGGGGTGTCAATCGGGCAAGTTGAGTCGGGTTTGGGTCGGTCAATTCAGTTTCGGATAAGTTCGGATTCGAGTCAAATTCGGATATTTTGAAAATCGGGTCAAATTGGCATGGGTTGGATCATTTAGGGTCGGGCGCTTAATTAATCGGGCAATGTCGGGTTTCGGGTTAATTTCGGTCGGGTCATTCGGTTTTCGGTCCAACTTGATTTCGGACAAGTCCAGTTTCGAGTTTAGTTAGATTTCGGATTTAGTTGGATTTCGGGTGAGTCGGGGTTTGGGTTTTTCGAATTTTGGCCAAATTTCGAGTTAATCTAATTTTGAGTAAGCCGGATTTTAATTCAGACCATACATCGAATGATGATTTTTTGTAGTTTAACTACTCTAAGGTCTAAAATTTAATGTAACATTTGAATTAAAAAATTATTATAATAAATATTCACTAATATTAATATTTTAAAACAAAATGTAATTTTCGGATGACTTCGGGTCGAGTAACATCGGATATCGGGTTGCATGGCTAGTCCATTTGGGTATGGTTTTGGGTTAATCTCCGATTCGGGTCAAACCAGTTCGGTTCAAACATGTCTCGGGTATAAAACTTTTTATTTTTTTCTCGGGTCGGGTCGGGTTCGGAGTCGGGCGGGTTTCTCGGGTCAGATCAAGTTTTGACAACCCTAAGTTATATACATAGGTACCTAGGATAAATATTTTGGTTGACTTTGATAATGATAGTGTGTGGGAACGTCGAGATAACATGCTAAATTGTGCAAGATAAGTTGGTCAGGAAAGAATGATGGTTTTGACCATAAAAATCTAACACCAAAGAATGGTGAGACTAGCTTGCAATAAGTCTGTTGGTAAATATAGATTTGGCAAGAAAGAAGAAAACATTCCCATAGTTTCTAAAACCAACACTCGGAGAAACTACAACAGGGGTGCAATTTTGAGTTGCTTAGGGTTCATCATCGGCATAGCACTCCCTGAAGCGATAACCGAAGCGGCATAAACTTTCGCTCTTCTCTTTTTTCAAGGCCACAGAGTATGTCTTAATACACCGCATCATGGCTATTAGCTATGTAATGTCTCACGGACATAGTGACAAGTTGATCTCATGACCGGATTGATCTAAGCTTCAAAGTTTGGAACCACTTTAATGCACCCTTGTCAAGGCTACCCGAGAACATCTTGCACATTGTAGCATCATCAGAAACCCAATACCATCTTATATGAGAAAACGGCTATGTGGTTCACGGGGTCCGAATGCCCAGCATATAGAGTGAACAATGGTGGTAAGAACTCATTATATTCCTTTAGAATCGTTCATTTTCATAAGAAAATGTTATATTTATTTAGAATCATTCATTCTAATAAGAACTCATTATATTCATTTAGAATCATTCATTCTTATAAGAAATCGTTATATTCCTTTAGAATCGTTCATTCTTATAAGAAAACATTATATTCGTTTAGAATCGTTCATTCTTATAAGAAAACATTATATTCGTTTAGAATCGTTCATTCTTATAAGAAAACATTATGTTCCTTTAGAATCGTTCATTCTTATAAGAAATCGTTATATTCATTTAGAATCGTTCATTATTATAAGAAAACATTATATTCATTTAGAATCGTTCATTTTTATAAGAAAACATTATATTCCTTTAAACTAAATCATTCTTAAAAGAAAACGTTATATTCCTTTAGAATCGTTCATTCTTATAAGAATACGTTATTATCCTTTAGAATCGTTCATTCTAATAAGAAATCTTATATTCCTTTAGAGTCATTCATTCTTATAAGAAAATGTTATACTACTTTAAAATGGTTCATTCTTATAAGAACTCCTTATATTCATTAAGAATCGTTCATTCTAATTAGAAATTGTCATATTCCTTCAGAGTCGTTCATTCTTATAACAAAACAATATATTCCTTTAAAATCATTCATTCTTATAAGAAATCATCATATTACTTTATAATCGTTCATTCTTATAAGAAATCGTTATATTACTTTATAATCGTTCATTCTTAGAAGAACTCGTTATATTCAGTCGGAATCATTCATTCTTATAAGAAATCATTATATTCATTTAGAATCATTTATTCTTAGAGATAAGTAGTCAAACTTTAAGGTAAACAGATTGAAGTTTAATGGTTGGATTTTGGCTAAAGATTAACAAAACCTAATTAGTTCACATGTTATGGTTAAAGTTTAAGATTAAGAAAACCTAAACCTCTTTGATGAACTTCTTATGCTTGATGTTGATAAGTGCCCACCAAGGGTTCGGGGGGCAATGCTCCTAGCGATGTCGGAGGCAGCACCCCCCAAAAAAAGGTATACAATGTTTTCTGTATTGAAGATTTATTTTATTATCATGTTAGATTAATATTGGTTTATATATAAAAGTTTTAATTTCACACTTTTAATTACTGTACTTTCCAGATAGGAAAGTGTATATATGGGAAAGTTTTTTAATTATTTAGATTATTTGTAGATATAAAAGTGTATTTGGTTAAAGAATTTTTTTAGGGAAATTCCGATTGGTACCCTCGAGTTTTTGGTTTTTCTGAGTGGTGCCCAGAAAAAACTTATTCCGAGTGGTACCCCTGAACTTTTGCAAAAGTTCGGCTGGTGCCCTTACATGTAAATTTTCGTTAGTTTATAACTAAATTAATATGTTTTATAATGAAAAAAAAATTTGTATTTAATTAAATTAAAATACAATTATAATTTAATAACAATGAAATTTTATTATATATATTTGTCAAGTAGATTTTATGTTTTATAATTCAAAGTTTTCAAGTTAAAACCAAAAATATTAAAATATTTATATTAAAATAAATATATTATAAGATTAACATTTTCCATGTAGATTTTATATAGTAATGAAGAATTTCTTTTGAAAAATTGATAGAAATTAAAATTTTAATGTAGCTTGAGGGCACCATAATGAAAGTTCTTTTAGTTATTTTAAAAAAATTCATAATTATTACATAAAAGTAACCTACATGAATTTTAGTTATATAAAATAATTATTTTTAACGTAAATATAGTAAAACAAATTAAACTTAAAATTTTAAATTATACAACATACCATCTACTTGACATATATATATAATATTTTTAATTTAATATTTTATATGATTTTTTAATTTTTATTGAACTAAAATTTTGTTTTACTTTAACTAAATACAAAAAATATATTTTTTTTTCATAAGAAAACATACTAATTTAGTTATAAACTAACGAAAATTTACAAGTAAAGGCATTAGATGGACTTTTGCAAAAGTTCAGGGGTACCACTTGGAATGAGTTTTTTTTTTCAGGGTACCACTCGGAAAAGCCAAAAACTCGAGCACACCATCCGGAATTTCCCATTTTTTTAAAATAATTTCTAATTTAATCATCTATAACATTTGGTTTAGGAGGAAAAAAGATGGAAATATTTGGTTAAAAAAATTTGGGTAGCTGAAAATATTACAAGGAAGGAAATTTTGGTTAAATTAAATTTTGGGCGGGCTGAAAATTTGGGCCTCTTCCTTACTGATTAAAAAGAGCCACTGAACTCTAACCCTAATTCTTTGCGCCGCGCACATATCTTTGAACTTCTCCAATGGTGCCTCCTAATTTTCTTCCTTCTCACTAGATCCCTTATTTTTCTTCCTTCACGAGCTCATATCCCTGAACTCCTCTAATGGTGCCTCCTCTCATCAGATCCCTTCTCAAATGCATCCTCCTCCTCCCATCACCACCTCCCGCTACTTCCTCCTCCGCAGCCGTTCTCGACTTCTCTCTCCACAATCTCTAATAGGACACTAACCGTAGTCACATAACTAGACTATAATTAAGCAGATTTTTGTAATTCAACAACAGTTGGCTCAATCTAGAATATTCTTCCATTCCTATAAATATTGTACAAACCTTCCTTTGTTAATGAATGAAATAGTGAACATTCGCACACAAATTGTCTCATTTCCCACCATGGTATCAGAGCGGTGAAAGGACACACGTCCTTGAACACACGATCCATGGACAACCCTCTCCCTTAAAATCCAAATCAAATTCAAAACCCACAAATCCAAAATCAAAATCAAAACTAGATCCAAAACCAAAATCAAAACCAGCTGCAAAATCAAACTAAAAACCAGATGCAAAACCCTAATCCTCCTCTTCTTTAACCCCCAGAGCCTCAAACTATGACCGCCAACCACCCACTTCCTGCTTTTTCCAGATTCATCACAGTAAAGCTTACCCAAAATAATTTCCAAGTGTGGAAAACCCAGGTTGTCCCTTACCTGCAAGCTCAAGGGTTGTTTCACCATGTCGATGGGACAAGTTTATGCCCAAAGACGATTCTCCCAACCGGCGCCATCAACCCTGCGTATAGTACCTGGATTGCTCGAGACCAACTCGTCATCGAAATTCTTAGGTCTAGTCTCACAGAGGGAGTACTCATCTAGATTATGGACTGCACGACGACAACTAGGATTTGGAACAATCTTCATGACCTTTTCTCGGCACGATCAAGCGCTCAAGTTGTGCACAAACGCCCACAACTAGCGTCAATCAGGAAAGGGGCTAAAATAGTCCCCGAGTTCTTCAATATAGCAAAAGAACTCATCACCATGCTTGCAGCGGCTGGCCACCATCTTCCCGATGACGAGTTCTCGATATTTCTTCTAGCCGGACTCCCAACCGGGTATGAATCCCTGATCACATCTCTGTCTACCCAACCAACGCTTCCCACACCCACTCAAATCCTATATATCTCACCTTCTCGTTCATGAATCCCGTCTCAACCATCACAACAACCCACTTCTAACCACTCCACCGGCTGCAAATCACACCTCCCCTGACTCCCATTCCCAAAACCAAAACCCAGAACTCAACTACACTGCACGTGGAAAAGGAAGAGGGCAAGGACGAGGAGACGGTCATGGAGGAAGAGGCAACAATGGTGGAACCGATGAGGGACAAAACAATGGGCCTAACAATGGCGGACAGGGCAGAGGACGTTCTCATCCGACAAACTTCAATGGTGCCCCTGACTCTCGCCCAACATGTCAGGTTTGCTCCAAGTCGGACCATACGATACTTCAATGTTGGCATAGATATGATCAAAATTATCAAGCTCCTCCACCGACCAATTTTCAAGCCAATCACACCACTGCCTCCATTCCATGGTACCCCGACACCACCACCACCCACCACTACACACCGGATCTGAGCAACCTTCGCATCGAGCAACTTCCATACGAACTTCCCTGCGGTGGCACCGAACAAGTCTGACTCGGCGATGGCTCCCATATTCCAATCCAACACTACAGGTTCCATAAATCTACTCTCTAATAATCGCCTCTTTACTTTGTCTAATATTCTTCACACTCCTTCTATCACCAAAAATTTACTATGTGTTCAAAAAATTTATGCAGACAACCATGTTTACTTCAAATTTCACCATTCTTATTTTTTTGTGAAGGATATACAAACGGAAACTCTTATACTTTAAGGACCCGCTGAAGATGGCATCTACAAGTTCAATGTCACCACTGCTTCACCGGCTTCCCCTCAAACCTCCTTTACCAATTTTAATAACGGCGACAATGTCTAGCACTGTCGATTAGGTCACTTGGCCGATCATGTAGCCCAAGTCACCCTTCACCAACTTCAACTTTCTTTCAAAAAAGGCCCAGACCCATCTCATCTCTGCCCTGCGTGCTCGTGGGCTAAGGCCCACGCACTCCCACACCCACCAACCCAGTCCTGCTCCACCAAAATCTTGGAATTACTTTTTAGTGATGTATGGGGTTCGGCCCAATCTCTATCTATCAAAGGCAATCGTTTCTATGTATCTATCGTTGACGATTACTCGAAGTTTACTTGGCTTTTTCCAATTTCAAAAAAATCACTTGTTACTCCTATCTTAACCAATTTCATTAAACTCATCCAAATTCACTTCTCCACCAATGTCATTAGTATTCAAACCGACAACGGAACCGAATTTAAACCTTTAAAAACCCTTCTTTCTCAACTCGGGATCACTCATAGACTCACTTGCCCATATTCCCATCAACAAAATGGGATTGTCGAACACCGACACCGACGCATAGTTGATATGGGCCTCACCCTTCTCAAACAAGCCTTCCTTCCCCTCACATATAGGGATTTTGCCTTTGAGACTGCCACATACTTAATCAACCGTCTACCAACCCCCATTCTCCAAAATAAAACCCCCTTTGAACTCCTTTTCCAAACCCTTCTCGACTACAAATTCCTTCGCATCGTTGGATGTGTTGCCTTTCCCAATCTCCGCCCATACAATCAATACAACCTATCCTTCCGCTCCTCTCTAACAATCTTCCTAGGCTATAGTGGGGACCACAAGGGTTAAATATGCTATGATTGGAACAACTTCAATTTGCTTCTCTAAAAATATGACGGACTTGGACAATCCAGTTCCTTCTAAGTAAGCTCTGGCATTGGAAACTAGGCTAAAAAGAGGGTGGTAACGATCCACATGTTTCTTTAGAAATTGACACACAATTTGTGAATCAAGTTCTAAACAAACCCTCTTGTATCCCCGATCCCACGCTAAGCGGAGGCCCTGAAGGGCACCCCAAAGCTTGGCCATAGGCACAGTACAAATCTCGATATAATGAACAAACCAACCTGCCACTAACCATTGTTGTCACGAATCACCCCTCTGGCAGCAGTCGTGCCATCCGCTCAAACCGATCCATCCGAATTGAGTTTAACCCATGGTTCGGTTGGTGGAGTCCATAAAATGAAATGCTCTTCCTTCCTAGCCATCATTGATCCATGTATACTAGTTGAAAAAGCAGCATCACTTTCACTTACTTGCTCTAAAACCCACCCTTTACGATTACCTGTAAAAGGTGTGTTTTCAAAGACATAATGGCTACGCCATTTCCAAATCCACCAAATAGCAGTGACAAAAATACAATTCCAATCACTACCACTTTCATGTCTAGTAGTGCATGAAATATTAATACGAATCCAATAAGCAAAATTAGACTCGAAAAATAATTCCCTGGCAAGAGGAGAGTGAAGATCAACCCAAAAACGCTTTGTGATATCACAATCGCGTAGAAGGCGGATCAACGAATCCTCCTCAGTAGAACATATTGAACAGTAAGCATCCCCAAGCAAAATGACGCCTAACTCTTTCTTGGTTGGTTAAAATAACCCCTTTTAGAGCAAGCCAAGCAAAGAAACGAGCCCGCTCAGTAACTTGAAGTGCCCAAATGCAATTATAAGTAACACGACCACTACCAACAGTGGCACGAGTTGGGCCAGCCACCTCATAAGCCCCACGAATAGAATATTGACTCGTGGAGAAGAATTTCCACGTTAAAATGTCAAATGCTTCTTGATCTTCAATTACAGCCACCGAAAGCAAGCTTGAGAAGGGTTTCAGTCGGCAACAAATTGTACAATAAATCCCATTTCTAGCCAGTCCCATGAGTCCAATAATCACGTACAGTCCATTGGAGACATTCATTATGAATCGGAACCAAGGCTAACTCACAAAGACAACGAATATGAGACTTTAGGATAGAGGTTGATCTTGACGGTCGAATATATTTAGCCCGAAGGACATCAACCCATAATATGTTTGACTCCATTAGGAATCGCCAACTCGGCTTTCCCACCAAGGCAGATTCAATTCACTCATAGCTCTAAGACCAAGACCACCACAGTCTTTCGGTTTACTCACCTCGTCCTAACCAACAAGGTGAATCCGGTTTCTTCCTTCACTGCCTCCCCAAATGAAATTACAAGTTAGGGCATCAATTTTGGAGCACACCTCCTTAGGTAAAAGAACAGTAGCCATGGTATAACCTGGCAAGGAAGAAATAACCGATCTAGCCAGCGTGACACGCCCTGCAAGACTGAGGAACCTACCCTGCCAACCTTGAAGCTTCCGCATGATTTTCTCTAATAGGGGTGCAAAAGTTTCATTTTTAACTTGGTCATGAAACATATATAGGCATACCTAAGTATTTTCCAATGTCACTAGTAACCGTAAAACCCACATTCAACTTTGATTCTACGCTTCAACCCTCTAGAGACATTCGGCGAGAAAAAGAGCTTAGATTTCGATGCACTGACCTTCTCACCTGACACAAATTTATTATTACTAGAGGATACATGAAGGATAAAATAAGAAAACTTCCCTAAAGAAAGAACAAGTGAATGTAAACCAAATCAACCAAAAAAAAAGTGAATGTAAACCAAAAGATGAAGGTCTTCAACAATTATGTTTAAGCAAAGGGAAGTGGTGTCTTTCAAATATTGGTGAAGGATTTGAAGGAGTGGATATTGCAATTTCATGAAGACAATTTGGATAAGATAACTCAATTTCTTAGATATTTTATATTGTTTGTACGTGTCGATATATAGTTGGATTGTTAACAAGTGTATGGACTCGTTTTTAAACCTAGGCTTGGACCATATGGCCATATGGGTGAATTTTGGCTTTAGAACATGTATGGTTGAAAAGTCATGTGAATTTTGTATATTCTATGTATATCGGAAAATTGGTTAAACTATATATTGATATTGTTCAAAATTATAATTTAGTTTATTTCTTATTTCAAACATATGTAATTGTATACATATTTCGCCATGAAATAGCTACAATACGATCTCATGTAGCCTCAAATGTATGAACAACAAAGTCTTGGTGAAAGCCTAAATATAACCACAAATTTTACTGGCGAATGTATTTAAAGCAAATTTCAAAGCTAAATAGCCACAACTTTATCCACCAAATGTATACGATGCAAATTTTGATACTAAATGGGCACAAAATGTGGGTGATGAATAACATTTATTTCTCTCGAATTTAGCCAGAAAATTACTTTGACGCTAACTTCCAGGTTAAATGGACTCAAACTTAACCACGAAGTGACTCTGGGTATACCATATTATATTTAGCCAAACATGATTTTCGTACCCAGTCTTTTAGTTAAATACAAAGGACTCAAATTTTTGTGGCTAATTTTGCAGATAAAATTTAGTCGCGGTCGTTTTAACCACAAAGTTTTAGTCATGGGTACATTTATGGCTGTCTTTGTGGCTATTTTAGAAAATGATGTTAGGGGTTTGTTTATTCCTCATTTCATTACTACTTAGTCTTTTCTCTTACAATAATAAAGGCTAAACGTCCAGAGAAGGCTAACTCTCCTTTAAAAAAAGACCTAATTAACCAAGGGGTTTGAGGTACATTGAGTACGTCAAGAGATGAACTTGAGACTCTACCATATATAATATATAATAACAGGTAAAACGAAAAAACTATTATACAATAGGTTTCATTACACCCCATTTAATTAGCAAACATTTTTTCTACATAGACTTGGTAGTGACATTTGTCCTCATGGAACTATATCACGTACTGAAGCTGCTACTTAATTCTTAAAACCGTTTTCAAATCATACAGGTTTAATCCCAAACCCATAAAAATGAAATCACACAACTAAATTAAACAAGGATTTAATTAGCGTGTTATCATCGATGATGGGTGCCATGAACATATATACTAAAATACAAAAAACAAACAATTAGGGCATGAGGTGAATCCAGCACCCCGGTCCTGGCACCCCGCGGTAAGTGATAAAGAAGTTATAATACCCTGGCGGAGCGAGGGTGGGCACACTCGGCATCTCAGCGGTGACGGACCACTGACCCTGTGGGCCCGGGGTCAGGCAGGAGAGAGCCAAGTCCAACACCCTCTGGTTCATGGAGTAGCCGTGTGTGGTGAATGGAGGCTTGTACAAGATGACGGTCAAGTCTTCAATCTTTATCCCGGGCTGAGCCAACTTGAAGGCCACCACGACTTTCTTACCGTAGTTGATCTCCGTCTTAGGGAGCTTGTCAAAGTCGAGAGCCGGCCTGTATTGGTCCAACGCCGGGTCCAAGTAAGGCGGGGAGAACTTCTCGACGCGCAACTCCGTCTTGAACTTGAACTTGGGGTTCTCGAAGGCGTAGTTTTGGTTGGGGTTGCTACCGGCTACCAAGATCTTGCCGCTTACTAGGAGAGCGGAGGTTGAATGGTACATCCGCGGAATGGTGGTGGGCTGCAATTCCTTGAAGCGTTGGCCCTTGGGGTTGTGAGGGCGGTAGAGGAGCGGGGTGAAGTTTGGGTCGTCGGCGTCGTACCACCCGGAGGCCCCGATCTGTGCGCCGTTGACGATCAAGATCTGGCCGTTTGGCAGGTTGAGCATGTCGCCCATGACTCGCTGAGAGGGCATTCTTTCCATCTCCCATTGAGCGTTAGGTTGCATGAACTTGAGCCTAGCACATGTGTCCAATGCGGGTAGGAAGATACCCTCCTTCTCGATCTTGCCAAAGGCCAGCGTTTGCCCGCCTCCGCACACGAGCGTCTCGATGTCGGGGGCGTCCTTCTGGCCCGGCTTCAGCTTGAGGGGGAGGAGGGTGTTGCCAGCCGAGCCGGGGTAGTTGCGTCCTCCTCCGGGCAAGTCCGGGTACTCGCGAAGGATCTCGTTCTTCAAGGGGTTGAACAGGATGGACCTGAAGTTGGCCAATAAGAAGAGGTTGCCGTCGGGTGCGAGGTGCACGAAGGGGTAGAGGTTGTTCTCGTACAAGTCGGTTGTGTTTACAAGGAAAGGGAAGAAGTTGGGTCCCGGAAGCGGGTTTGGCTTGCCCTGCGGTACCACGAACTCGTAGTTGAATGCACGGCGACCGCCTATCACCACAAAGTCATTCGAGGCCAACTGCACATGAGTCCCGTACCATCTCTCGTCGGCAAGCTTCGTTGGGGGTTCGTAGAAGTCGCAAGTGTCACAATCTCCGATATATCTAAGTGATCTTATCCCGTCGGCAAAACCACCGGTGCTCACTAGGACTCCATTTGTATCTAGTGCTCCGCTCGAGCACCATACGTCACTCGTTACCTATATACATATATTAGTATCATATAAAACTAGTCGATCGATATGATCACAGATATATAAATTGAATGTACCTTGAGAACTCTGATTTGGCCCGTGATGGTATCCATCATCACGCCATGGGCGGAACAATCCGTGACAGGACCCGTGGGCGCGGGAATGTTTGTACGACAATTGTCAGGGGGCAACGAAATGTTAGACGGCCCAAGAGACGCGGCATCGTACAGTATAGCCTTGTTGTTTGGCATGATTTGAAGATGCATGGCCGACACTCCCGAGTCTTGGACAAACAACTCCCATGTGCCCATGGTGTTGCTTTCAAGAAACCCAGCTCCTCCTCCTCCATTCCCATTCGGAGGAGGGGCTTCATTATCATCTCCTCCTCCCTTTGTGGGTTTGGGAGCGTCGTCTCCTTTGGCATTACTTTTAGATTTTTCCTTGAAGTTGAAAATTGAGGGAAGTTTGGGTAATCCTAAGCGGCCGCTCAGGTTGATGCCAATATGAGGAAGAAAATCGCCTTGCCCTTCACCGGCTAGGTGGAAGGCAACAAGGAGGGTGAGATAGAGACCTATAAACCTTAACATATCCAAACTACGTTCTACAAGTAATTAAAAAAAAACGAAAAATTGATATATATTCCCTTCCTCTTTTGTTCTTGAGAAGGAAGGAAAGGAGAAGGTACCTTCTTCTTCTTTTAAAAAAAAAAATCTTTTATCGTTTCCCAATCGCTTTTTTAAAAAAAATTGTTAATGTGTTTGTCTCCTATGGGCTGGAGTATTTATATTGCCATTTGAGTTTTTTCTTCTCCATTGATATCGATCCATATAAATGTGTGGGGAAGAGAAAATGGCTAAATTTTGGGTCGGTTTGTTAGGGGTTTTTTGCCTAAATTTTGGGTGTTCGATGTTCTTCCTACGTACTAGAAAATAGCCATATTCTAAGAGAAACACAATCATATTTCGTATCATCTATTTTTAGTTAATTGTCTTTTGAAAGTTCTTGTCGAACAATTTTTTGTGGTAGAAATCTGTAATACAACATTACAACCACCCTAAAGTGGATAGTGCTAAGCCTTCGGGACTTCGGGTCATGTAAATTTGGGTTCAAGTTAATTCCAATTTGGCTAAAATAGGTTCGAGTTGGGAAATCTTCAATTTTATTTTATTTTTTCATTTTCATGGTTTTTTTTGTACTATATGTTAAAGTACATATAGAATTTAGGTTCTCTATAAATTTCTCTAAAATAGAAAATCAAAAACCTATTTTTTAAAATAATTTTACTCCAACTCGAACAATTTCCTTATTTTAAAGAATCTTATCTTTATTATTCGTAAATATTCTCTAAAAATATTATAAAATATCATATCACCTATTGCAAGTTGACATAATGACATATAAGATAAGAAAATTGTATCATATTCTCCAAATTTATATTGAGAATTTGTTGGAGATGATTGATGATGCGAGAAATAAGTGCTAAATAAACAAAGAAAATTTGATAAATAAAAAGAAGAAGAAAAATAACATACTATATTATATATACGCGTTTGAACACCAGTTGAAGAAGGTGCGAATTCATATATAATGTAAGACAAATGAACATGGGCTTGGGCCCAAATTTAAGGTATATATGGGCTTAATCAAACTGGCTATTCAATGAGAAAACTCCAATAAATATACAGTAGAACCTCTCTAAATTAATACTCGGTATATTAATAAACTCTCAAAATTAATATTTTTCTTCGGTCCCGACTTAGGCTAATGCAAAATCTAACAAATTTCGATAAGATAATAAGATAATATATTTTCAAAAAATCACTATATAAATATAAGGTCCCAACAATATCATAAGTCGTAACTAAGAAAATCTACTGAAACATGATTATAGTATTGTTTGTTTTTCCTTAGTTCTATTTGGAGCTCATCTCTAACTTTTCTTATTGGATCCAAAATTCTAGCGTTGTTTTAAAAATAAAATTTTCAATGTCAACCATAATAATTTCTTTGAGACTTCATCCCATGAACAAATTTTGCAGTGTCTAAAACAATTTTGCAGTGTCTAACTTTTCTTAGTGTTTTTTTTTACAATTTGTTGTCTTAGGTATCAAATAGTTGGAAGGCCATAGCACTGTCTGAAAAGGCCCAACACAAAGCCTATTTAGAAAGCCCAATAAAAGGGGGTAATATTTCATAGTGGTTGGTGGGCCATCACCTTGAGCCCATGGATCCACTTTATGTTTCTCGTGCAAATGAACAGTTGCGTAATCGTACAACAAAAGTCAAAATTTGCGGCAACTTAAGGTGAAATATCGTACGGTTTAAAAATTTATGTACTTTTTATTTTTTTTTTATCCAAAAAATTTAGGGTGAGGGAATGGCGTCCCAGTCCAAGGATAGGGAAAACTCAAGGGTTCAGAGAACTCTAGTGGGGAATCGAACCTGCGATCTGTCCGATACGATTCCTGTCTTACTCCACTAGACCAACCTCTTGAGATTTATGTACTTTCTATTTAAGATTTATGTACTTTCTATTTAGTGGTGATAATTTCACGCAGTCCATAGTAACCCGAACCCTTAATTATATACTACTTATTGCATTGTGAACAATTAGGGAGCAAGAATTTAAGGGAGAATTATGTCTCAAGTTAGCATTATCGCAGCATCTTCCTATTCGTAATTAATTTTTGTCCCTACATTCTAGAATCTTTGAAAGAAAAAACTTATGAATATAGCCCGTTTGAATATTTATGACTTTCACAATTGATGATTTTGTAGGGATGGTAATTTGAATAATTTTTTTTTTTTGGTCAACATGGTATTAATATCTAACTCTTTGAGGTACTAGCTACATGATTAGACTTATCAAGTGGATCGATTCAATCGGGTTCAAGTCAATCTAGTTTAAGTTATATCGGATCGTGTTATGATAATTTATCATGTGTATTCAATCAATTAAACGAATCAAGAGCTCCAACTTTTTATGATTATTAACATAGTATTAATATCTAACATAGTATTTTTTAAATAATAATTTAAGTCATTCATATCAATGAGTTTAGGATTCTAACCTTAAAAGTTTTGGAAAGCTTAGATTGGCGCGGGTTGAGTTTTATTCAACCAAAAGATTCAATGCTGGAAGTTGATCAATTTTTTGTTGTTTTATTTTCCAAAGATGTTGTGAAACATTCTGAACCGGTTCGAATTCGGTAGATGTAAAAAAATTCAGTGGATGTAAATAAATTTTCTTTGGGAGAATCACTCGCCAAAGCAAGGTGCGCAATCCAGGTTAAACTGGATGTAGCCAAGACGATACTCTTGTAAAAAAAACTCTATAGGTGGAGTTATAAAACTCTATAGTAATTTGGTGAACCCTAGGAAAATAATTAAAGAGAAAAAAAAAAGTATATTTGGTGAGAAAAAACTTAACCATTGATTATTTATTAATTGAACCATTGAGATCTTTCTAATTCTACCCATAAAATCTATGTATATATATAAAAGACGCAAGGAATAAAGCCACCCCATTGCGCCACCTAGGATTTTCCTACGTGTCGTTCCCACGTTAAACCACCTATGATTTTGCCACATAGGATTTTTTATTTTGGAAATTTATATATGTTGAAATTATTTTAGAATAATATAGAAATAGAATAATATAGAAATAGGATAAATTAATGTAGGAAAGATTCTATCTAAAATAAAGATGTTATCTACAATATATTAGAAATTAGGATAGACCTAAAATATTTTATCTAAAATTAAAATAAATTATAGAACATTAGATATTATATATTAAGATAGATATAATATTTTTTCCTATTAAATTTCTATCTATTTGTATGAAAACAAAATTCGAATTTTATTTAAAATTAAAGAAAATTATTTTATCGTTATCTTTTTATCTATTTGTGTATTACATTTATCTTAAAATAAAAATTTTATAAAAAAAATATAACTTTCAATATCAAGATAATTATTTGCCTAAATTGACTTTTGATAAAAAAAATTATTATATTTTCCTTAATTTTCTTTTTGAATTATTATGTAAATATAAATGATTTTCTTACTATTAAAAAATTCAATATTGATTTATATTTTTTCATCATTTTTTGTTAAGTATATTTTTATTATTTATTCAAATTTTTTTAAAGAATTGAATTTGAGAAAAAAATTACAAGAATTTAGATTATTTTTACCTTTTTATATTTTTTGTGAAAGATTTTTAAACTAAATGATTTTAATTCAAATAATTTTATTTATATTTTTGCATAAATAAATTATCATTAAGCCATCAAAATTATAGTGTGATCACCTTAATAATTTTGGCCCGTTTGACATTGCACCAACTGTAAAATTTTATATAAAAATAATGTTGAAACTATTTTAGGATAATATAAAAATAAGATAAATTAATTTAGGAAATATTCTACCTAAAATAATGGTTTTATAAATATTTTATATGATAATTTATTTAACTTAAAGATTCTACTAAAATCTTATCATATGCGACCTATGAATTTTCATACATGTTTTTTTTACCAAATTGTAAACTACATGCCACATAAGATCTTATCATGTGCCACCTAGGATTTTTCATGCATGTTATTCCCATATTAAAAATCTACGATTTGGCTCCACCTTATATTTAAAAAATTAATTTTTATCTATATTGATTTATCTTTTTCAATTACATTCCTTTATACTTATTTGTGTGAAATAAAAAATTTAATTCGAATTTAATTAAAAATAAAAAAAATAATTTATCTTTATCTTTTCACTATATATGTAACAAGTTTATGTTAAATGAAAATTTGATTAAAAAGTGAAATTTTCAATATCTAGGTAATTACTTGCCCAAATTGAATTTTGATAAAAACAATTACATTATCTTTTCACTAATTTTCTTTTTGACTTATTCATGTAAATATATAGAAGATTTTTTCTCTTTAAAAAATTCAATCTTTACTCCTTTTTTTGTCTTTTCAACTTTTATTTAAAATTTTTTAAAGAATTGAATTCGATTAAAAAATTATAAGAATTTACATTATTTTTTTTTATATATTTAGTCGTGCAGGGCACGACGAGTATAACTAATTAAGTTGTAATTTTACTAGAGCACATTCCATTCTAACTTAATATAAATATTATTGTTTGATAGATTTGTTTTTTTTTACTTTGAAACAAATAAAAAAGTAACATAAGGACGGCCTTTTTATAATTGCTCATGATACTAGCTCGTTTGATAAATGAAATTAATCTCATTCGGGTGCTACTACGTTATCATAATATCGATTGACTTACAAATGATCAAACTATGATGATCAAAGACATTAAAGTTGAAATATTCTATTTATAGGCAATTCAATTTGACTACTTTTGCTTGGACTACTTGATTATGGCTTTGACTAATTTAATTTCTGTCGTAGGGAAATTATTTTTCATTCGGTATGTTGTAAACTAGTCATTTTTATGTATACATGATCAAAACGTGTGTTTAACCCTTAAATCTTAACTTACTTATAAACGTGTGTTTAAAACGTTCACACAATCCTCACCCACCTTCTTGATCACGTCTTTATGTATACATGATCAAAACTTTGCAAGTAAACATAAAAATGACTAGTTTACACAGAGGATGACACCCTTAATATCCCTACTTGAGACAACACCGTTGCCACTCCTTAAGAGGTATCAGACTATAGTGCATCCAAGATCCCCGCCGTTGGACAAGGCTTATCCCGTCGACGATCATGTGGACTCGACCCGAACAAGATCAAGGAACTGACCATTGTGGATTTATGGACGAGAGATACGAAAATAATATGTTTTACAAGATTTTGTATTTATTAAATACACTCTAAAATGTTTTCCGAGATTTTGTAAGTTGGAGCCTTCTAGTCTCGTGTCGCGATATACCAACCGGTCGTACCACTAGGCTTTAGAGTTCTGCTCACTTCTGCCTAGAGAATGTGAAAACTCAGGCTCGATGGTTTGAGGCTGGGAGGGTAAGGTTTCGCATTTAAAATTTCATAAATATGAATTTATTTAATAATATTATTGTTTATTTTTTACCGTTTCAGTCACACTTCTATTGGGACGACACACAATCTGGCATGCACGTCGATACCATTTGCAAGAAGTAAGAGAAGCAGGTTGCCCAACGATAATTGGTCGAGAGGCGCCGTGAGAGTCAAATACTAAAGTGGATAGAGACAATGACCTGGGGCCTTTTGGTGGTAGCCTGGAACACTCCCGAGCTCAAGGCGAAGTCGTCCCTGATGTAAAGGACGAACCGACATGTAAATCTTGTCTTCCACATCAGCGCTTTGAGGTCCCATCACGAGACCCAAATTTTGATAGTATGGATATTGAAATTTGTAGTTTAAGTACTTAAATTTATACAGTTATAGTTACTAAGCATTTATTTATTTAATATGAACAACAATCCGGTGCGATTGTCACCCATTTCACCTGTCACCCAATCCACCAGTCACCTGGTTCATTACGGTTTTCACCCGTATAATTGGGTCGGGTGAAGCGGGTGGGTCGGTCACCTACGGATAATATCCAGCCCTAAACACATACTACTATCTAAGATGTTGGTTTTGATGCACATAGTTTCGTTTTTGTGAAAAATACACAAATAACTAGTTGAATCCCCGTGATACTCACAAGATAATTTTACTAAAGATTATACAAAATTATGATATTAATATATAATTTTAAACACTTGTATATAATATCGTAATAAAATTATGTAATTTATAAAAAAAATCTTTAAGATTGTGCCCAATATTTTATCAACATATAAATAAAAAATTATATACTTGAAGTCCGAGTCTTGTTAAGAGATAAAAAATATTATGCATAAAATTAATATAAAAAATATTAGATAAAGTTATTATCAACATGTAGAAAAAAAAAATTATATATTTGGATCTCAAATCTTGTTACAAGATAAAAAAAAATATACAAAATTTATGTACCTAAAAATTATATAAATATGTTATCTATTTAGTATATATATCAAGAATACTATAAGTTGTTATAAAATTTATTAAAATATAATTCCACATTATTTTATTTAAAAACGCCACGTGGCACAAATTTTACAACAGACCTGAGTTCTGCTTTATAATGTATTAGGGTAGATATGTTAAATATCTTTTTGTGTCGTATTTTTTTCCAACTTATAAGTTTAACGATCTGCGTCCAGCGTTCGCAACGTCCTTTAATTTTTATTCGTTCACATGTGATCTCATTCCTTAATTAAATATGTAATCCATGCCCAATGAAATCAATACTCATGTGTTTACTAATTACTTATTTAATATTATTTCATAAGGGTAAAACTCAAATCGTATTATGCCACAACATCATCCCAGTTTTATTCTTTGCTTTAATTTCTGCATACCGGCAAAACCCCAATTAGTCAATTGCACGTACCATTTGGCTACAATCTACAAAAATAATATTGTGTCCGTCCTCTCACTCCTCACTTCTCGATCACTGTGGTCTTTTTCATAACTCTGTATGTAATTTAATTTGTAGAAAACAAAAACATTCTAAACAATCTCCAGTAGTCTACATTCTTCACAGCTTGAGCTCCAAATCCAGATCTTGGCTATCACCCGAATTCGGACTACTTGAACCCGCCATCTCGTCGAACCAACCATTCCTCAAGGCTTCACCCGGATCCTATAATTCATTGGTCATCATAAAATCATGAAAATTAACACTAGTATTGAAGAATTGCACATCATATCATACTATCTTATACGAGCAAGTTTAGAAGGATTCTTTTTCCTTACTTTACGTCCTAAGAAAAGTCTTCACATAATATACACTTTGTAGTTATATATTCTTTTGGAGGGCCCTTGAATGTCTGAAATTCTATAGCTATGTAAAGGCAATTTTGGCTCAATGATTAAGGGGATATTTTTGCTAGGAGTTTAATTATTTTTTTATTATATGAATTACAAAAAAATGACAATGTGGATTTAGCCAAGTGCCATCCTCTCAAACGAAATGTGCCACATCTTACATGTACACAAGGACGGACCGAGCGGTGGGCTGGATAGGCTCCGGCCCACCCTAAAAAAATAGAAAAGATAAAATAGGATAAATTAAATAATAATAATAATAATAATAATAATAATAATAATAATAATAATTAGTTAAATTAAGGTAATTTAGTCCATTTAGAAATTTTTTATAATAATTAGCTCACCCTAATTTAAAATTCTCGGATCCTACATGTACAAGACCTCTTTCACTCCTTGTTTTCAATTTGAAAAGAATACGTACAAAGATGTAAGTTTAAACATTACCTCAAAAATTAACTCTATTTTCAAATTTTCCAATTAAAAAACAGCTAGAATCATTTCTTCCGAAAATCTTTTATGTTTCGCATATATGATCAATTTCAAGTCTAGTATTTGGTCAGCTGAGAGCTCTATAAACCAGGGATATGGCTAATCTGCAAGCTCTCTTGACTTTTAAGTTGAATTGAGCTTAGATTTTAGTGTTAATTTATAGCAAACAATAGTAATCATATTGTTCAATATTTATAACACAAGAATTAAGGAATTAGTGAAATATATAATTAATTGCACACCTCCATGTTGTTGAGAAAATGCCTGGTAACCATTTCAGGTGGTCCGTAGGGCTGGCTTCCTGGAAACACATGGCTAGGGTTCCACCTGCTTATAATTGTTTAATACACAAAATCAATATCAATAAAATCCAAGGAGATAAGCTTCATGAATCATCAGAAAGAGAAAGAGAGCTTGATCTGATTTTGTTTCAAACTTAAACTATAGAATTTAATTATGAACGTGTGTATACGTTATACGTACGTACCACAATTGATTGTAATTTTGAGATTCAGCAAATCTTTGTTGTGATCTTTCCGTGTCTCCCATTCCCATCTGTAAAAAAAATAAAAGGCAATAAATGTCACGATTTAGATATCACAAAAGATTTATAAAATCTTACTTGGGCTTGCCAAACAATTTCCATGTCAATTCATGAAAGAAAGACCTTATATGTCAAGTTTAGATTTAGGCCACGTTTGGCATGTCAAGCTGTGTGGCAGCGGTTAAAACTAGCTAATGAGAATAGCTTTTAAAATAAAGTTAAAATCTACCTTGCTAAACACTATTTCAAGCTCATTGTTTGGCCTTGCCAAACACGCACTAAATCTAAACATTAATGAGAATAGTTTTTACAAGTAGAATATATTTCTACTAGATAATAAGTAAGATCTGTAAAATCAAATCGGATTATTAGCATATAAGGAGGAATCAACAAACCAAATTTTTGAATAAGAAATTTTGGGTAGAAATTAAATTAATTAACACACGTACAATGATGTTATGATTATGAGGGTACCCATATGGAGAAGAAGAAGGGTAAGAAAATTGTGATGACGGTGCTCCTCCCATGGATGATTGCATTGCAGCATACGCTTGCATTTTCATTTCTTCCTGCAGGTCATAATTTTTTTTTTATATTATAAAAAAATCTATAAATCCAAAAAAAAAAAAAAAAAATCATAAACCCAAAAAACTATTGAAAAATTTTGAGTGATGAAAAAAAACATACAATTTGGCTATGGAGCCTGATCTTCTCTAACTGGGCAACACCAAGTCCTCTTTGTGGCTGTTTGGGCTTGTCAGAGCTTTGACTTGCACTCTTCTTTCCCCTTCTTGAAGATGCAGAAGAAGACCCATTTGATCCACTCATTTCTCTCAAAACTAAATTACAATAGGATGGATTGTTTTTATATTATGGGTGATTGAGAATTGAGAAGGAGAAAGAAAGAAGAAGAATCAAAAGAGATTCAGCCCACAAGCCTCTTCTTTTATATGCAGGAAAAAAGAGATCTTCTTTGGAATGCAGAAACCTAATGCATAGCTGGATCAGATTGTGTAGAGATTTTATTCACACACATAACATATATATATATATATATATAACACTTTGGGAACTTCCATTTTTAAAAAAAGAAAAATGTTTAATCTCTAAGGAAAGAGATTATTGCCCAATTGATTGATTTCTTTATGTTTTGGGTTGAGGATCATTTATGGTCCTTGACTGCTTGTGATTTGTTTAGACATTATAGTATACAGTATATATTGTTAACAAAGTTGATGGAGATTGCAATTTGTTTTACTACTTTAGTATATTTTTTGTGTTTACCAAAGAAAACTTAGCTTATTTGAAAGATTGCCCCCATGTTTTTTATTAATTTTAGTTGATGCCCACTTTGGGTCAATGTGATATTTCCCCTAAATAGAGAAGTTTGAAACCATGCATGGGCAATAAATAACATTGAATAAACAAATAAAATCAAATATCACAATATTTTTATTGCTATTATTTTAAAGAGAAAGAAAAATAAATTTTGGATTCTCAGATGTGCGTAATCGTTTCAATTTGCCATATATTTTCTGCTCATTTTTAAGAGACAAATCTAGATCATATATATTTGAGTTTTTTTTTTTATTTATGTACTCCGTATTTGTTTTTAGGTGGATTTACATGGGGTACTCCTACTAAAAAAAGTTTGTAAAAGTACCACCTATTTTACCAAATTATATATTATGCTTTTTAGGCATTTTTTCAATTAATTTTTCTATAATTTATGGTTTAATTATTTAAACTTTAAATTATTAATGATATTTATAAATGAATTATTAAATGGAAAGAATTAAAATCAGAAAACGAAATTGAAAAAAAAAAAAGATAAAGGAAGTAAAATATATGGTAAAATATACTAGTTTGTTAAGATTTCCGTCAAAGTCTACAAGAGCTAAATTGTATACTGTCAACCTTGTATATTATATTGTCATACTTCTATATTATCTTGACATGTACTTAAAAAGGAAAAGGATAAACCATACACTATTAGATTTGTTACTAAACTTTATGTTTGCTTTTACAAGTAAAATAAAAAATATTACGAGAATTTAGAAAGATATCAATCTTCAAAGATATCAATCTTAATTAAAACAATAATTAACACATAATAATTTTACAATATCTTTGAAGATTTTTCATTTCATACTTTAAAATCATAACGAATTAATTATTTTACAATATCTTTTACAATTCTTTTATCTTTTTTTTTCAATTTTGTTTTCTATTTTAATTCCCAATTTGTAAAAAATATTTTAGTTTAAAAAATAAAAAACATTTAAAAATATTTTACATTTTTTCTTTATTTCAATTATAAAGAAAATTGAGATATTTTAATATTTGTCTAAAATTGGTAAGGGCATGATTTTGGGATATTTTTACTTTTTTTTAGGCATTGATGTAACTTTGGAAAAAAAAAATAAGGCATAATTGCAAAGTGTTTGTAAAATGGGGCATGGGGCACTAATTCCTCTTGTTTTTATATCAAAATATCACTAAGATCACTTAAGATATTTAGTGGGATACTAGCATAACTATCTGTAGCTTGTACGAATTTAGTCAAATATAAATCATTTATTTTATAAAAAAAATTAATTTGATTTGTTTATGTCAGTATGAATAAAATTTACACATTATTTTAATGTAAGATTCAATATTTTCTTTTTTTCCTTTACTAAAAAAATGAATTAGTTTAGCAAATTTTAAATTTGTACACATATGTTTAAATTTAAAATTTATTCAAATAATATCAAACAAAAGTTTAATTCTAATTTATATAATTTTTTTCATAATAATATGAGATTTTAATATATAATTAATCAATAAAATGTATAACTAATCAAATTAGAATGAGATAAGAATGAATCTAAGATTTGGTTATTAGTTTGTCACAAACCTTATTATAAAAATAAAACAAAATAATTATTAATATCTTTTTTTTAAAATTAGTATTAAATTGTTTTTTAGAGTGTTGATGATGTGGTGTCATATAGGCGAATTGAATAAGGAGGCGACACATAGGCAAAATTGAATAATGATATCTTTTTGAATGTGAATCAGTTCTTCATCAAGTTTTTTAAGTTATTCAAAAATATTTCTAAACGTTTTTTTATTCCATGCTTTCGCTTTTGATTTTAGTAGTTGTGTTTTTTTGTCAAATTAAACATGTGAGATCCACCCGCGTTGAGGCGCCAGGCCTGCTTTGTGATGTTTTTAAAATCCTTTCTAGAGGTCGACATCATTTCAAATTTGAATGGTTGCGCTTTAAAAGGAACTCTCGCATGGAGGTCGCACGAGATTGGGCAGTGATCTGAAGACGAGAAAGCATGGTTTTTGGTCGCTATAGACGAGTACCATTGGATAATTTGGTTGCTGACTAGGGTGCGGTCTAGTTTCTCGAAAGTGATATTTGAGGTTTTTGGATCTTCTCCGGGTAAATTTATTGCCAAATGTAGGAATATCACATACATCACAATCATTCTTAAAATTGGTTATCCGTTCAAAACGAGAATGGTTTGGATTTGCACCCCCTTGTTTTTCATTTGGGTGCTGGATTTTATCAAGGTCTCCCATTAGGATATATGGTAGGTTACAATTCTGGATAAAGTCTACCAACTTAATCCAAAATTGATCTTTGTCTTGTGCCCTGGGCGGCGCGTAAGCAAAAATGATGATCATTTCATTGTTGGTTTCCATGTTTTGTATAATGGATACCGATAAATTGGTTGTCTTTATGGATTGTGTGAAGTGTTTAATTCGAGAGTTGTGATCCCTTCCGAAGAACACAGATCCCGCCAGAATATTCGTTAGTTGGATTAAACTCCAAGGAGTCGAACCCAGCTTTTTGCCAACTTTTACAGTCAGGGGGTTCTTGGGCTTTTGCTTCTACTAGGGATACTAAGTAAATATGATCAAGGCAGCATAACATGATGACTTCTGTCCCAACAGAACTACGTTTAATACCCATACAATTCCACATTCAAATCTTCATAATAAACTATTAATAGTGTGGTTTTTGGCCATAGGAGGATGGGATAACATCCTGGTTTCGTTTTTGTTGTATTGTGTTGAAGTATTATTATTTCAGTTTTGTTTGTAGTGGGTTTGTTAAGCGAGTTAACGATAGACACTAAGCTTTTAGGCTTAAGGATATCATAGTTGGAATTTAGGCGGTCATCTCATAGGTAGAGGTTTGTCATGGGTCTTTTCATTAAGTGATTTTTTAATATTGGCGGTTATACCAATTATGACACATAAAGTGTCTATGGCCGGGTACCACCGGAGGGTGTCAGTATATTTAAAGCTATTGAGTATTTTGGTTGTTTTACTGAAGTAGATACAAGTTGTAAAGTAAGTTTGATGCATAGTGGCTCCTGTTTTTCGATAATTTTGCCTTTGTGAGCCACATGGGGTTTCCCTTTTGTTTCCAGGATGTTAAGCCTACTTGTTGATTGGACAATACACAAATTAAACAATTTTCGGTTAACAATATCAACATGGATGTCAAAGTCGGTTGATGACTCCCTATCCGTCCGTTCGAAACGCATACAAAAGATTTTAACCAAGATTGGCATCAACATGGAGCTGTTAATGTAGCTAGAAGTTTCGCAAGCAAGTATGGTGTTGTTAAGCAAATTGGGTTTTTTGTCGCCATAAGAAAAGGTATTTTGATGGAGGTTATACGGTGAGCTTTGACTGGATATATTTAGTCTTCTCATGTTGATTCTTGTTGTTGTCAGTGGTCTCCCGCTAGTTCTTGTTGTTGAAATGTACTTGTGGGTACTAACTAGTCTCTTTGAATTGGACTAACATGTAGAGTAGACATTGCCAGAACTAACCTGGACAAAAACACACCACATATTCCAAAGACAAGATGAATACGAAGTGATAAAATAGTTGCTAGATGAGTTAACTCTAAAAAAAGGTTTACTATGTTGCTTTTCAAAAATAAACAGTCTAGGGCTTAGAGTAGTAAGCATTAATTATAATAAAGACTTGATCAATCACTTGATTGGTTAGGATAAACGAGAGATGCACAAAGGAACACATTTGAGGCTAAAAAACTTTGTTGTTTCACTAGAAACTTGTTGACAATAGTCACTAAAATATTACAAGTAAAAACTCCCACAAAAGTAGACAATAGACAGGATAGAAGAGGTTGAAAACAAGGATAAAAGGAGAAAAGTGAGAGGTGTTTTGAGACCACCTAATGTTGTTGTGGTGGTTGGACCAACTCCCAAAGACACTCTGCCCGGCTGCCACGGGACCTGCGATTGAGAAGCAAGGAAGGTTAAACTGGCCATGTGTAGAATCTCACAATAGGCCTAGTAATCTTTAAGTATTCCGTTGTTACGTTAGTTCCATTCATTCCTAAGTTTCGGGACAAAACTTTCTTAAGGGGGTAGTATGTAATATCCGTAGTCGTGTAGGTCTCGTGGGTCGGAAAAACGAGTTCTTTAAGTACAGACAATCGAGTTTTTGAACCACAGGCAACCTCGTTTTAGGAAAAATATAGGTTTTAATGATCCGATATACTAATCCGGATTTGGTCACATATATAGTAAACTAATTTCAATTAAATCAAAAGATCGGTTGATCAAATCTAAACTAATTTACAGTAAACTTAACCAAAATTCTATCTTAGCCTAAGGATATCTTTAATTCGGACTTAATCTTTATAAACATCTCTCGTCCCTCATCACGATTCCTCATAGTGCCATCCGAAAAATACAGTCCTTGGACCCGTCTGATTAATCAAACTCCATCACGCAATCCCTGTCTTCCGGTGAAGTCGTGGGAGGCCCTCGCCGCCGCTCGGTTCTTCGGATAGTGCACCAGTGGGAGAGGCCAACGGTATCACCGGAATTAGCCGTCCTCGTCAATCGTCGTGAACCACCGGTGAGGTTATTGTTCCCTTGTCCTTTGTTTTTTTTTCCTTTTCGACTGTTGCGATGGGAGGACTGAGTGTAGGATTGAGTCGCTGAGGGTGGGGCGATCGGAAAAGGTGGACGGGGGACGGGTCTGGGTTAGAGTCGCCGGAGATGGGTGGTTCGTGGCCGCCGGTTTCGGGCTGGGTTGTCGCGGGGTAAGGGACGACGCTATCGGGACCGTCGGCGGGGCACGAACAGAAGCGGCGAAGGCTGCTCGTCGGGGTGCTTTTTCCCTGCCACCGGGTTGCTGGTTAGAAGCACGGCGAGGTACAAACAGAGGTTGCCTCGGCCTCCTTGTGCGAAGAAGAAGAGGTTGAAGAAAGGGGGGTGGGACCCGCAGGGCTGGTCAAACCCAGCTTCTCGGTCAAACCGATCAATTGGAAAGGAAGGGCTCGGGGGAATTGGGCCAGAAGTTGGGGTGGGTTGCTTGCAAATATTTTTTTTATATATATATATTGGGCTGGGAGATGGGTTTGGGCTGGTACAAAATAGGTATTGGGTAATGGTTGTTAGGCTAAGATTAAAAATATGAATAGGATAATGATATTAAGTAGCTTGGATTAGCACATATTAATATTTAGTAAGTAGAAATTCTTTAATAAAAATCGGTGGTTTAAGAAAGTTAGAAGTGGCTTTTCTTGGGGTTAGTTGGTTCAGCTCGTATGTTAATTAATTTTCCCTTTATAATTATTTAGGGAATCGTTTCGTTTGAGATCGTAGTTCCGTCTTCCCGAGGATCCTTCGTTCGAGGTAAGTCGTTTTTCGACTTGCTCGGTTCTTTTCTCCCTTGTTAGACTGCGTATCGATATTGTAGGACGGGTTTTGGGAACTAGTCCCGGATACTTTTTAAATTGTTTTGAACTCCTTGTGTGTTGTGTGTGTTGATGATTTTAAATATATTTTATCGGAAATTATTTTGGAACGTTTTCTCTGTGTTGGTACCGTTTCCGACACGGCCCATTGTAGCTGGTGTTGAGGAAGAGTTGGCTACTTTGACCCGTGTGACTGGGAAAATCGTACCCCTTCCAAACGAAAATTATTATCTGTGTATTTTTGGCAAGCGCTCCAGTGGAGGCTTAGCCCGGAGTTAGAAGGGAGATTGGGAAGTGGAGTGGGAGGGCCTGCCTCTGCACTCGGCGCGGTGATGAGCGCCATGGAAGTCGGATCGTGGACAAAGGAAGAATTGCATTGCTGTGTGATTGTGATTGTGAATGCGTATGTGACTTGTGTGACTGAAATAACTAATTTAGGTATTGACCTTTAGAGTTATGATTGCGGTTGTGGATTTGTATGCTGACTATAGATAACTGATTTTAAAACGTTCTATAATCTCCGTATTCTTTCTAGCTTGGTAGATTAGACGCTGACCCTTCGGGGAACATTTTTCAGTTCCAGGTATGAATCAGGGAGCCGTGCAGGAACCGAGGCAAGATGGCGGGTCGGAGCGGTAAAGAGCGCGTGTCATAGTGGGATTGGCTTTTACTAGTTATTTATAATAGTTAGGATGTCGACTTTAATATCTGTTAGACAGAGTTGGTATTGCGTTTCGTTTATTATTATTTCTGGATCAGATAGTTCAGTTCGGTAGGCGTTGTGACGTATTTGATTATTTATAATTTTCGGGGATTCATGCATGATACGTTTTTCTAAGTTTTATTAAATAAAGGTTGGATATTTTATTATGTTTTCTCGTCGTGCCCGAGTTGTAAGGTCTTACAGTGTAGTTGTCAACCTAAATAATAGTACCTTGTAAAGTCTATTCTCTAGTAGTGCCTCGTCGAAAGACGGGGTGTTACACCATGAACCAATCCAGTTGCCCCGGGGAACGATGGCTTCCGGCGTCGCCCCCACCGGCCATACCAAAACACCAAATAAAGTTGGAGGGTCTTCTTCAGGTGGCGATAAAGTGGCCAAAATACGATCGTGGGTCTCATAGATTGATTTCGTCGTCTAATCACAGCCATCCACGCCCGCTGCAACACATTAAACGAGCGCGGAACCAGAGAACACTGGTGTGGTTCAGGCGGACTCACCAAGAACCCAACAAACAGAACGAGATCCGGATTAGGACATGGAGCCAGGAACGGAAGCACCTTGCAGATGCACATGCAATCACTGCAAAACTCGTAAATTTTGTATGCTATTAAGCAGGTTAAGATCCCCGTGAACACCAGATTAGGTTTCCGTTCAAGGACATATTCAATTTGAATTTGGTGCATGCCGATTTTCTTCGGATCGTTCTTGAAACTAACACCCTTTTTTGTGTGGGTAGAGACCGGTTTTGGGGAAACAGTATGATTAAAAGTTTGATTAAAAATTAGAATTTTTTATTTTTTTATGCATTTATATTGAATATTTTTCTTAAATTAAAGTTTGATTAAAAAAATAAAAAAATTTACAAATCTTGATGAATACTTGCTTAAATTGAATTTTGATAAAAATTTACATTACATTTTTTTAATTTCCTTTTTATTTTATTTATGTAAATATAGAATTTTTTTATCTCTTTTATACTAATCTTTATATTGTGTTTTTCATATTTACAAACATTCTTATTATTATAGAGTAAAAGATAAGAACCCTAATATATAATTTTAATAAATTAACTTTAAAAAATATTTTAATAAATTATATTATGCTTTGTATATAACCTATCCTAATTATTTTTATCTTTATAAAAAATCAAGTATTTTATATCATATTAGTGTCTAAAAAATAAGAAAATATTATTTAAAATATTCAATAAAAAGTAAAATCAAGATTTTAATAATTTCAATCTAAATTTGGACAAGATCTCCACAAATAATGAAAAAATATTTAAAAATATATTTAATTAAAATATGAAGTACAATCTAAAAAAATAATTTATCTATTGCATAATTTATTATGATATATTATGTAAATATATTTATTATTTTAAATTAATGTCACAGAAAAAAGTGTAAGTACATGGGTCTGTTGATATATTCTGCCGTTTTGAAAGTTATTTCAAAATTTAACTTATTAATATGTGCTCATGGTCACACATTATGAAAACCGAAACTATAAAGATACATATATTGATTGATAACTGAAGAAGTACACATGGAAGATTGCACCGTATCTTGATTCGCTTAGTTTTTGTAATCTTTACCAATCAAATAATTTCGAATGGTACAAGCCCTAAGACCTTTATCCACACCGGTTAAATAAGGACCCACATGGGGTCCTAATGAAAAATTGGAACCATTCAAATACGGGACCCGACCTCAATGATAAAGAGAACCTTGCCGGATTCAAACATCATACTATTCTATACCTAAATGAAAAATTCTCACAGCTCCTATTTCACCATGACTTAAAACACAAAATTGTCCCCACCAGTTTGTTTACAAATGTCGCAGTGTAATTGCAAATGCATGGCAATTGGGAGGTGATCGTAATTTAATTAAGGTATATAACCAGATCAGAATAGCGAATAAAGCGGCTTAATTGGCCTTCTTTCCCACCCACAAAAAATAAACTATACTGTACTGTTGTACTAAATTAACAAGTATGCACTTGATTTACAGTTAGAATTGACTGTCAGAATTCATGCAAAAAACAATTGAGAGCCACTTGTTTAAGAATGTACGTGCATGTAGCACTCTCCCTTTCTTTCTGTAAAGTATCTACCTGCAGGAAGCTTCAAGGAAACCAGCCACCTCAACTTCATTATTCATGCTACAATTGAAATGCTTTTATTTTATGTATTTTCCAGAACCAAGTGTGAAAATAAGAATCTTAAAAGCACAAGCAGGGAGAAATTGAGTCCAGTGAATTAGAAGGAAATTACATTGAACTTGTACGTGTTAGAGACATTGCCTCTTTGACTCTTGTGGGTTGGTCCACAAATGGGCTATATGGCCCATATAGGGCTCAATGGGCCAATTCATATAAATATAGATGGGCTCAAAGATGCTTCGATCGATATGGGGGGGATTGAGATATGAAAATGTGAATGAAAAAGGACATATTTACCTTCCATGTCTAGTTTCAACTGAGACACAGATCGATCGAGTACAAAATAGATGATTCCTTCAATTTCCACTTCATGCACATTCTTTGCATGGTTGCAGATTAGGGCTGTTTTTAGCAAACACAACACATGGGTCTAAGGGTCTTGTTGTTTTCTTTTAGCATTGTTCCTCGATTTTAATTCATGACTTTCTTAGGGGGAAGAGGAAGAAGACATTTGAGCTTTCGATGTGAATTATACTTTGTATAACTTTAGATTCGTTTTTTGGTTTAACAACCACACTTCTTGTTAAGTTTAATTTATTTATTTATACTTGGTCAGTCCGTTTGATTTGGTTAGGGTAATGAATATTTTTTTATTGAGCGGTAAAGATTTCGTCAAATGTCGTCAAGTCTCACTCGACGAGTTGATTGGAGATCAATAATTTTAGATAGGAGATCTCTGTGACAAACAAGCAACAAACAAACGTGATAGTTGGTTGAGATTGATGGGGATTAGTAAAAATGGAGGTCAAAAGTAGTCATCAAGTGTAACGCGTGCAACTCCTCCTTTACATCTTAAATCTCACACGATCACACAACACCAGTCCACCACCCACACACACTTTTGCGGGTAAACCAAAAGTTCTAATGATCATAATTTTGACCCTAATATGAACTTTTTGGTACGCATAAAAAGATTAGTGTTTTGGGTACGCATAAAAAGATGAGTGGCTTACTATATATTCTCCTATTTTAGTTGCCGTTGAGTTTTCCATCGTGTAAAAGGAGTTGACTAGAAATGCTTATATGAATCAAAATAGGCAAGGAAACTTATGGAAAAAGCAGGGTCAATTTAGTCATAATTAGTTGTGGAATCTATTTTCAGCAGCTTTTTTAGGGTTGAATTTCTATATCGGTTACCGTTAATTACCCCGCATTTCATACTACTGTAGTAACATCGATATTTGATTCGTTTCAATTAATCAAATCTAACAAACTTTGCGTGCAAGATAATACATTCCTTAGCTTTTCATCTTTCTGCCTTGTTTTTTTCTTTCTCTATTTTTTCATTTTCATTGCTTTTTAATCATCCAACTCCAAGACGAAACATTTTTTTGGAGAAACCAATTCGGATATTATATACGAATTTGATTTAAGATATTTTCCCAAATATTTATTTGTTTGAATTATAAAAATTAATGTGACAATATATTAGGAATATTAACTATTTTTTTAAAATAATAATAATAATATGTACTATTTTTTAAATATCAACTATTTTATTATAATAATCATAATCATAATCATAATCATAATCATAAATAAAATGTATTTTCTGTAACTATCTTTTCAGCTACCTCATTTATTTTTCTTATTAAATTATCGTTTTTTCTTATTACTATAATGGAAGAATCTATATATCTCAGTCGAAATATAGAATTTCTACGTGGATTGGGGAACAAGATATCGCTTGCTTCAGTGACAAAGCATCTCGGTCTGCCCTAGGGGTGGAATTTTCAGCCCCCTACTCCCTTTCTTCCTTTATAATTACATGTCTTCGCCATGCATGGTAAGCACATTCAGAACTTGTTGAACTTGCTCGCAAGTCTTACCTTTACCTTGACGTCCAATCGACAAACTACTCTTTTGACTTAGGTATCGGAGGTGGATTAGGGGGACCCCACTCTAATCCATTGTTTCGCGGGTTCTAGGTTGAAGAAGAAGCTTGGAACGGAAGGAGATCGAAGAGGTGAATCAAGAGGAGCATTCATTAGGGCCATATTTGTAAGGTAACTTAGTTGGGTGTTAGTTTTCTTTGAGTTGATAGAAAATGAGGGATTAGAGGTTAAGAGAGTATTCTAGAAAGATAGCATGTTGAAATCCTTTCGTGTCTTGTAGTTTTGTGATAATCAATAAGAAATGTATATCAAGTTAAAACATGTTAAGGAATTGTGTCTTTGGGTGTTTATTTGTTCCATTTGTGTAAAGGAACTATTCTCTCATGAATATATATATATATATAGTTTCCTACACTATTACTTACACGCCTCAATCCAATCAACAATATTCACATGCAATTGTCTTCACTGAGAAAGTGCCATTACTTGTCGACTCCTAGTAGTAATTACCGACCACTTCCTCTTCAATCACTTTGATTTCAGCAATCCTACTCAATACATGCCCCGAAAGCAATCCAACACATTCATCCCATTTCTAGTTTTATAAAGACCAATATTCCGAGACGTTTCGTATATTAATGCTTACCGAAAAACAAACCCGGTTTATTACAAAAGTAACTGGTAGATCAAGTCATCAAGTTAAAACATGTCAGTGGCAAGCAAATAACCCGGGTTTGTTTTTCGGTAAGCATTAATATACCCGAGTGTCTGTGATGTCAAAGTTACGTAGCGATGATGTCATTAATAGAACAAAATGCCTTTTCTTTTCTCCAAAAAAATGAGGGAAAAAGCTGTTAGCACAAAAAGTCACAAACGACAAGGGGACACCAATATGCCAATATCAACGTACGTGGGACGGTGGGAGTATTTAAATTGGAAAGAGAATAAAGTATTAGGCTATGTTTGTTAAGTACTAAAAATTAATTGGAGTTTTTAATAAGTTGTAAAAATTTATAAATCTGTTTGTTTGACACATAAAAAGTAATAAAAAGTAGTAATTAGTTGTAAAATTACTTTTTAACAAAGCTAGTTTTTAAAAATTTTACACTAGTTTTTAGTAGTTTTCTAAATTAAAAAAAATATTATTTCCTAAATAAGAATAACTATATAATAAAATGAAATTTTAAAGTATTAATTACTATAATAAATTAGTTGAACATTACAAAACAACATTTATATATATTTTTGAAACTTCAACTACTTTTACAGCTAGTTTTAAAATTTCAACTAGTTTTAATTTACAACTCTAACTAGTTTTTTTAGTGACTTAACAAACATATCCTAATACGGAGTACTATGTACAAGCATTGACAAATTGCAAATGATTTTTTTTTTGGTCGAAAATTGCAAATGATTTCAACCTAAAGCTTTCCATTTTTACGAAAACGTTATTGTATACTACGTATTATCACTTATGTTCCAAGAAATAAATTAAAAATACGGAGTAGTATGATACCAGTCTATTGTATAATATTTTAAGGTGAGTTATATTAAATCACAAGTATAAGTAATTAGTGATAAGAGTTTAACCCGACTCTTTTTGTTATGTTTATTGAAGGGTTTTTTTGGTAGTATCTTTACAGGGTTTATTAATATTGTAATACAATTTAGGAAATTTTGTTTGATTACCTTGAATTTTTGGCTTTTACAGGAGGTACCCTAAAAAAATTATTCTAAATAATAACCTTAAACTTTTATAAGAGTTTGGCATGTTTCTTTACTTGTGAATTTTTGTTATATTATAACAAAATTTATTTATTTTATAATTAAAAATTTTATTTTTATGTTTTATAAACCTGATACCCAATTATAATTTAGAAATAATTAAGATATTCTAAAAATAAATCTATAAAAATACGAAAATAAATATATTATATAATTTAAATTTGTCAAGTAGCTTTTATATTATATAATTCAAACTTTTCAAGCCAAAACTTAACATATTTCAATATTTTTATTCAAATAAATATATTATATAATTTATATTTCTCATGTAGAATTTATGTCGTAAGTTGTAATAATTTAAAAAAAATATTCGAAATATTGTCATATCATGTAAATTATATAATTTTAATTTTTCAAGTATTTGAATTTAAATTTTATTTATTCTTTTACTATCAAGAAATGAAAATTCATATATTATAACATTATATATATGGAAAGTTCGTATTGTTATGATAAAATTGTCACAAATTACTTCATAAAACGTAATTGGTAAATTTAAATTCTATAAATCTTTATTTTAAATACTTTATAGGGTATATTTTGGGTTTATTGTAATTGTTTCTAAATTAGAATTGGTTATAACCTCAAAAAAATATAAAAATTATTTTCATTAAGAAACAAACAAATTTTGTTATAATCTAACGGAAACTAACATGTAAGGATATAGTGAAAACTTTTGCAAAAGTTTAGAGGTATCATTAAAAAAATAGGATATTATTTAAAAAAAGCTAAAAACTCAAGGGTATTAAATATAATTTCCCATATATACTATTGTACTAAGAGCACATTCAGGGGTTGATCAAAAATCTTGGTCCTCAAATTATAAACATATTATTTTTTATTGCTTTATTTCATTAATGAAGAGAAATAAAACAACTTTGACACTTGTCAAGTTGCTAGACTATTGTCCAAATGCATTGTTGGTCATCATAATGACCAAAGAATGCCCAAAAATAATCTCTCTTATAATATTCTATTTAAAAAAATACTCTAACTCCTCTTTACCCTAAATTTTGAGCTACCGTTGTCAATACTCTAACGAACGCCAGGTGAGGGCGAAAGTGGGGCCCAAATGATGTCACACGTAAAATGGGCCATATACCGCCCATATCCGACGGCCCAAGCAAGACTTACATCTTGAGCTGGTTAGTGACTTAGTGGTCCCCGTACTACCTTTTTGAATTGTATTTGCTATTAGCCCTATTAACTTTGTGTTTGTTTTACATCATATACTATACACATTTCTCACATTTCCCATACAATTTCCAAGGCAGCATACCACACTTGGTTAGGACGTACTGTAAATAAACGGAGGTCGTTTGTGAGTAATTTGATGTTTAATTCGCTTAAATCTTGTTCGTGTTCGATTTGATTTGTAAATGAGTCGAATTTGAGCACAATAGTAAGGCTCGGAAAATAAATGAACTAAGATTGAGCACAATAAAATTCAGCTCTTTTTCATGAGCAAGCTCGATATAATATGTAGTTTATGTAAAACTGCATAATTTTGATAGTCACTCTCAAACTATATATGTAGTTTCATTTTTAATATTCATTTGCTTGTATAGATGATTAGGTAAATGCGTTGACCACGAGCCTGTCTCACGAAAAAAACTCAATTAAAGGCTCGCAAGCTAAGCTCGAGCCGCATCAGCATGTAAATGAACCAAACTCAAATAAAATTTTGAGTTCAAACCAAACTCACATTTAAACTCGAGCTCGCATATTTTTAACAAAGTCGAGCTTGAGCAATCTAAAACTCGGCTCAACTCAGTTTAATTACAACCCTACACTTAATCTTAGCCAAGAAAATCCTAGGAAGCATACTATGTATTTTTATAATCGTGAGCCTGCCGACAGATAGCAACCAACAAAGGCAATAATCTTTAGTTCATGTGCATAATGATACTGTTAGATTTTTTAATTTTTATTATGTGCGCTTACATATTTAATAGAACAATTATATTATATGGTTAATTATTAGTGAGTTTATTTAAGTGATTCAATTATATTAAAAGTCCTTAGACTTCTAATAAATGGTATGGGCCCAATGAGTGGATATCGGATTTGGTCCAATAGGCTTAATGGGATTCTCTTGGGCTAAATAAATAGAGATTTTGGGTTAATGGGATTCTCTACGATACTCTTCCCATCAGAGTGAAAGCACAAACTCTAGATTTGGCTGAGGAAGATCACATACCTACGGTTTCGTTCATAGTTCCGCATAAGGTCTAATTGCCATCGAGATTAAAAGTATGTTAATTTGGTGTTTGTTAATAGCCTAGTATAATCGATCTTGGCGTTTTAGATGTAAAGAGGGTTAACTGGGTTAATTTTCCAACAGATACATCTTATAATATAATCACGTGTTCAATGACTTCAATCTACTTGTAAAAAGTATTAAATTTGCAGGAAGAAGATGTGTATTTTGAAGACAATTTGAATTGCACCACTTTATCGCTATAAAAGGTTAAGCTATTACGGAGTTTTACTTTTTTTTTTTTTGATCAAAATTACGGAGTATTACTAGCTAGCTTGTTCCATCGTTCCTTCAATTAAACGAAGATACATTTTGTAAAGTCTTAAAAAAATAAATTAAATGCCAATAATTTATTTTAAAGTAGAGTAAAAAGAACGAAAACTACTCTTCGTACTTTTGGGGGACATTAACCTAAGCTAATTTGCTACGAGTATAACGTATAAAACTAACGCAGTTCACTGTTCACGTCAAGCCAGACGGCAAGATAAATCATAACCATCCGACATAGGTGGGCCCATGTGTGAGATGAAATCCTAACCGTTTATCAGCCGGGAATTAAGACCTTCCGATTGAGATCGGTGTAATAATCATCTGTCGGATCGGACAAAATATGGCAGCTTTCCACATTGAGCCTAGTATACTGCTTTAGTCACTCGCTTCTTTTCCTAATGTAGATTTTATTATGGAGTATGATGTCATATTACAAGGCTCAAAAGAATGTTTTGCATGAGTTATATTCCCATGAAAAAACAAAGAATGCATTGCATGCGAATGATTTTTGTAGTTATAGATGTTCTATAGCAAGACCTCTTAGATGATTAATTTTGGATATTATTTTTTATTTATGAAATCTCGATACTTTTATGCGTTGAGAAAGTATGACGTTGATACCATTTTTAACACCTTTTTTGTCTATAATTTGTGGTCGATCGGTTGGTGGCAAAAAATATTGACGCTATTTTGCGTCGAAGAAAATAGACGCCAAGAAAATGTCGACATTTTTTTATTATCTACCATTGGGGGTTGGGGAATGGCGATACTTTTTTGCGTCGAAGAAATTGGCGCCAAATAAATAGCAACGCTTTAATTTGTCTCCTTCTCGAAGCTAAAAAAATATATTAAAAGCTTCAAATTAAATATGAGCAACGTTTTATTGCGTCATTAAAGCCAATGCATAAAAACGTCGACGATTTATGACGGTTCTGTTGGTGATTTTAGTGTCATCGACACTTGAGAAGTCACCAAGTCAGTTTTCGTATGATTGGAGTTCACGTCGACACAATGAGAACCGACATGACTAAAACACGGGCTAGGATGTGCAGAGTGCACGTTCGTGTATTTCAAAGCTTGTTACATGTTGAGAACTTGAGGTTGGGACTTGGATGTCGCCAACTTCAGTGAGATCTATGACCCAAGTGACGGTTCTTGGATAACTGCTTTTGAATCAGTCAAAATGCCTATTTAAGGGCTTCATTGGCCTATTATGTCAAAGGTTGATGAATTGCTCTCTCTGAAAAACACTCAACAAAAAGCAACACTTCATATACTAAACTCTAAAGTTTTGTCCTAGATCGATAACCACGACAAAGGCTAGAGGGTTTTTCTTATCTCAAATCGGGTTGCACGGATTTCCTTGGGCTGAATAAGGGGTGAAATATCGGTTTAGGAAAGCTTCCATGTGATTCAAACCTATATCAAGTTACCATTACGTTCATTGATCATTTCCCCTGTTGTGTTGAAGAAGTCGTCGGCTTGCCTGAAGCCGCCGACCTTATAGAGTTCCCCAACTCAAAGAACGCACGAAATCAGGTTCCACTGGATAGACGTAGTTGTTGTTGTATTATTTATTTTAATTAAAAAAATACTAATTATGTTAGAAAAATTTATACCCCTACAATAAAAAATTTCGGGTTCCACCCACTTGAACCAAAATCTCACATGTTGATACATAAACATTACTATTAATTAATCTTCCTTAAATTACCCTGGGACAAAATACAAAAATACACGTTGAATTGCCTCTGACCCCGATCAAAGTGTTAAATGTGACGCTTGGTCGACTTTATAGCTATGTGATGATCACAGATTTGATTATTGTACTGGTTGCTTCCTCTATCTTAAGCAAATTCTAGTATGCAATTGAGAGTAGATACTTGAAACCAAATATTTTATTTTAAAGCATGTTATAGGAGTACCAATTATCATTCGATACGTCCAGATTGGAAGTGCTTCAAAAGCTGACTTATTTTTGCGTTGATTGATAATTAATTGATTAAATTAACACTAAGATACGCAATTCATTAACTTTAATATATATGAGGTCATCTACTACGTGTTGAGCTATCCAAGCTCCAAACCTTTATTTTTTTCTCTTTCTAAATCCAAATTCCAAATTCAACACGGAGTCTTTAGAATAAGTAAAGTTCTCCTCCAGTTTGAATAAATTGTTTTTGTATTCATTTATATTTTATATTAAGTTTATAATTCATTTTAGTTTATGGGCTATAATAGGCTTTCAATTTAAAAACCACATCCAATACAATAATCTCGTCAAATTCGCTCAAATCTTAAAATCAAATTAATAAAAAAAAATATAACAATTTTTAAAAACATTAATTCTCAATGTATATCATATTATAGTTTATATATCACTCTTATATTTTACGAAAATATTTTAATTAAACTTTAGAATAGAGTTCTATTACCTCCAATTAACAATATTTAATCATATTGTTACATATATACTTTATATTTTAATTCTAAATATTTCATTATTACAAACCCATGTACATTTATAAATTCAACAAATATAAAAAAATCACCTCGTCTAATAGACAGCAAAATCCTTTTTTTGGGCCAAGGGGCACTGATCATGAACATTGAAACGAAAATATCATTGTATTACCCTAAAGTTTTAACTAATTGACTAAATACCGAAGGCACGGACAAAGCCTCTTAAAATTATACTAATATACAACTATGCCACCGAATTTACTAGCCACGTAAACTAATTATATATAAACCACAAATGCATTAATTTATTTTATAATTGTTTGCTGGTCGTTCAACAAAAAATATATATCAAATTTATTATTTAAATATTTAAGACAACTTATATATATTATATAGCATATATTTACTTTTTGGATTAAGTTAAGGTAGAGTTACTTTAGAGAGAATTAATTGTATGTGTCGTGTTATATATAACTACAACCTAATAGACATATTATAAATATAATATTAATTAAAATATAATAAATTTAATGTAAGTAATTTATTATTCCTACCGTGTAAAAAATATTTTATTTTATACTAGCGAATTAAGTCGTGGTCATAGTATTGCATTGCCAGTACATTTCTCCATTTTAGAAAGCATATTTAAGATAGTGAAGACCACATAAAATTGTAATTGTGCGGCTGATAAGTTTGAAATCTTTTCAATATCTAAATTTTGTAGTTTAATAACTTTCTAGAAAGAAAGCCTAAATTAATAGTATTGCTTAAATATTATTAAATTGATGAAATAATCATGCATAGGTTGATTTTTTTGAGAAAAATATATAGGTTGATTGTGAACATAGAAATATAAGAAATTTATATTTCTCTTAAATATTGTTTAAATTAATTAAATAATACTCCGGATTAAGCTAAGAATTATATATTTCTCTTCTATATTTCTAGAATTGGTTAAATAATATTTAATTAAATATAAAATATAAATCTAAAAATGAAATTAAATTTTAAACATTTATTAATATGATAGTACAACTTTACCTATTGTAAAGATTATAAAAAACATTCCTCCGTTTTTTTGTTAGAAATTTTAAGACATTACTTGCTGAACCAAATGTTTCAGGCAACAAGGACCAGTTTCTTATACATGGATTAAGAATATTAGTTTTTTTTTAATAGAAAAAATGATGATAGTCTCAAAATTTTGTGGATGAGGTTTCACCACAAGTTACATCGTGGTGTAGGCCTATTGCCGTACAGCATTATTTTACCTTATTTTATCCTTTTTAGTTCGATGCCCCTCGCCACCACTCACCATACATTTATCCTTTTAATTTCTTCACTTTAAATTTTTAAATTAAAAGTTTGCCAAAGAGAATCCTTTGTTTTCGATCAATCTGTGAAGTGGACAGGATTCAATCAAATTAAAAATGTTAAATGAATTATATCTCGACACATAATTTGGGATCACCTTCTATGTAGACCTATCAAAAACTGACCTAACCCGCTAACTCGATCCGATCCGTTCGATAAATTTAGGATCAAGACTCGAAAATTTGAACCCGAAACCCGAAATAAACCGAACCCAATACAACCCGAACCCGTTGGGTTGAAACCCGAAACCCCTTGGGTTGACCGATTTAGCATATTTATAGAATTTTTTATATTTATTTTGATACTTATAATATATTTTATTATTATAATAATATATTATAATTAAATATTATTATTTTATTAATTCGTATTTTAATAATTATAAGAAAAAATGATATTTTAGACCCGCTGGTCAACCCGACCTAACCGAAAACCCGCTACAACCCGACCCGATTGCCCTGTGACCCATAACGACCCGGAACCCGAACCCGAAATGACCGAACCCGAACCCGCCCAACCCGACCCGATTGACAAGTCTACCTCTATGGCTCTATTCTATTCTATTTATTATTTTAGTTATGACTTTATATTTAATAAAACTTATTTTTTTATAGATATTCTATTCATTTATTTTCAAACATACTCTTTTGTTTATTACCTAAATTGCTCTCTAAACTTAATTATATTTTATTTTTCTATGAACAGTTATTATATAATTAACTCTTTCTTCTCTTTGCCAAATTTTTTAAATGGAACATTCAATGTATAGTTAGTTATTAATATGGATCAATTTTAGAGATTAAAAAAATAAAATAAAAAACAAATATTTGTATTTAATAGGGCCATTTTAGTAAGATATTATAATGTCGTAATATGTGTAAATTTAGTTAAAATGACAAGCAGAATAAAACCGATAAAGTATCCAAGAACTTATTTCTTTCTTTGAAAACATAAAAAACAAGGTTAGAAAAAAAAATGTGGTTTTCCTACATATTTTTGTCAACATTGTCGGTCTATTATTGGATCTTCAGTTGTTTTAACTATTAATGTCTTTTTGCATTCTATCTTTATGTTACAACCTATAAACAAATCTTTTATAGTTCTTATCCCCAAAAATAAAAATCCTATCATGATTAATCACTATCTCCCTATTAGTATGTTTAATACTATTTGTAAAACTATTATATAAAAAAATTGGATATCCTTTTATCAATTTTACTTTCAAGAATAAACTGTCCTCTACAGAGTGCTTTTGTTCAGGGACGTTTAATTCAAGATAATACTCCGTATCATGTTAACTCATGGAGTTTAGGATTCTTTTTACAAAAAGAAGAAAGTAAAGACATGTTGGATGGATTCAAAATTAAATATGAAAAAGGTTTATGATAAACTAGATTTGAACTTTATTACTCTTATACTTTAAAATTTTGGATTTCATTCTAAATGGATAAATTTGGCCGGGTATAACCTGCATTACTCATGTTTGTTTTTTATTCTAGTAAATAATGAGCCGGGTCTTGAATTCCGACCTCTATGTGGAATTCGACATGGTGATCCTATAATACGTTTCATTTTTGTTATTGCAATGGAATGCTTTGCTCGAACCTTACAACTTAAGGCTTTGCAGAGCTTGCAACATGTGGGATTTCAGTTGGTAAAAAATAGTATGTGTTTGCCTTTTTATATTTTGTTGATGATACTCTTATTTTTTGAAATGCTTCTCTTTTTCGTCAAGCAAGTTCTTGACAAATTCTTTACATTGTATTACCGATCTATTTTAACAAGAGTACTTTCAAAGTCTTTGAAAAATATTTCTCTTAATATGGCAATTTCGTTAATTAGCTAGTATGTGTAACATTCAAATTACTACTAGTAGTAGTATGTATTCCTGTACCTTGTACGGGTTTTTCTTAAATAAAGTATTTTCAAATATATTTATTATTCGAGAAAAAAATAATCATGTAAATGCGCAAATATAAAATTTGAACAAATATTTAAAATCAATAAACTATAAAAGTTGTTTATTTAAAACAATAATATTTTATTAGTGTTACGAATTAAATTAATATCCAAAACATGATAATTTATTTATTTATGAAAATAGATTAGTAATAAGATAAAAACCGATTTTATCTAAAAATAAAATAAATATTTTAGAATTTGTTTGGTAGAATAAAAAAAATTATCCTAATGATTTTCCTATGTATCATATACAAAAATAAAAGATTGTTTAATAATGAGATTTTCTATCCTATATTCTAAAAACATGGATAAGAATTTATCATATCTAAAAATAAAATATTAGTTTTTTAAAGAAAAGGTGGTGTGATCAAATCTAAAAGTGACATGTGTCGTTTAATAATTTTTGTAACCTCTACTTCAGGTTATAGTTATGATATATGAGAAATTATTTAGGTATACCAATTTGAAAGGACGAGTTCAAAACAATACATTTACAGATGCAATTAATAGTCTTAAAAACAACATTCTCATTGGAAAACTAACTCTATTTCCCAGGTTGGAAGAATTGTTTTGATTTAGTCGAATCTTCTTGGTCTGATAAATTATCTTATTCAAAGTTTTCTTTTTCCTAAAGGTATTTGGGATGAAATTAATAAATTTAATTGATTATTTTTGGAATAAATACAACCCAAAATTTCATCCCCTTATTAACTAATTAGCAAAAAAAAATCGTCGAAGGTGGCTTAGGACTTCATACTGTTGAAAATGCAAACATTGCGCTTCAAAAAAATTACTTTCGAAAATTCTAATCCAACTTGCCAATTTTATTAGATAAGATTATAACAAATAAATATCTAGGCTAGCTCTAAATCTTTACTTCATTATCACAAAAAACATCTAAAAATATGTCTTGACAATTTGGTGTTTGCTTAATATTCATTAATTTCTTTCGACATGTAGTCGATGGCTTGTTGGAGATGGTCAAACTAAAAAATTTTGGTCTAATATTTGGATTGAAAACTTTGATTTATTTTCTTACTTTGATAACGGTAACCCTAATTTATGTGTTTCTACCTTTATTTTCACTTCTAATTCTTGGGATAATAATGCTTTATTACTTATTTTACCTCACTTTATAATTGATCTTATTTTGCAAATTAATATTCCCATTTCTTATTTGGAACATAAACTTGTTTGGTGTTCTTCATTAGATGGAATCTTTTCGGTTAAAACGACTTTTAATTTGAATTCTTTACCCTATTCTTCTTCCTTCTAGTTTTGGGCGGATTTGGAAGATGCAAATTCCCCCTAAAATTAAATTTTTTTGTGGAGGTCTTGTATTGTCTCAAAACTATTGAACGTCTAAATCGCTTCAATAATAGGAAAAAGTCGGTTAGAAAATGTCAGCCATGTGCTTCTTGGAGAAAATCTCCTCCTAATTGGATCAAGTTAAATTTCGATGCTTCTAATCAAAATAACTCTTTAACTTAAACTAGGATTATCCTACGGAATAATCAGAACCATATTTTAGGTCTTAATAGGAATTATGTTCTCTCTATGTCTATTTTAAAAGTTGAAGTATTTGCGTTTCTCTATGGTCTTCAGTTTGTTGTTGCTACAAATATTAATTACACATCTTATTATGGAGGTCGACCATTTAGTTGTCATTAATTCTTTAAACGAACTTGAAAAATTCATTGAGAAATAGAATCTATTATATATTTATGATATTAATATGTGACTCTCCAATATTCTACATATTATGTACGATGTTTCATTATTACGGGGAATGTAATTCCGCAACAAACTTCTTAACAAGAAGACATGTCTATATTTTTCTTCTTCATCAAACAATCACCAACTTTCAAGATGCTCATCCTAATAGTTTAACCTTTTTACCATCGCGCTCTACGCTATTTGATAGTCAGCAACTCCGTCTATGTTAGCCTTGTTATTATATAAAAAAAGAGTTAGGAAAATATATTGAAATAGAGAGAATTGATCTCTCTCATTTGTTAAACAAAATTTATGATTGTGTTTAGTGGATTTAGTTCAAGTAGAGTTTGAACAAACGTTGGAGTTGGAAAAATCTTCATCATTAAAAAAAATTAATGATTAAGATGAGATTTCTCTCCTACTTTGCTTATGATATTTTATCTTGAAATGACTAATTTGCTATAAGGTTTTAAAGGGAAAATTGCATTTAACCACCCTTTATTTTACACTTATTGCAATTAATCACCTTTTATATTTTTTTCTACACTTAACCACCCCTTATTTGTAAATATGTGCATTTAACCACCCATTTGATGAAAAACGTTATTTTCTTCGTTAAACTAAAGTAAATCACATTTTTCCCTTCTTTTTTAATTTTATTTACAATAAATAAAAAAATTTAGGAATAAATTGAGCTTGGAATGTAATTATCATTGGATTTCGGCCTACATCTCAACCTTTGGAATCTTGAGTTGTTGTCCATCAACTTAGACACGACCGACTCCAAGGGACGCTCAAAGTTGTCGGAATAAGATCCAAAACCCATGGCCTTTGCATCGGCGAAGTCGTGGTTCTTCTTGGCCATTGGATGGAGGAAATTAGGCGAGGGTTGCAAAATTGATCAGCGTATTGGAACTTGAAAGTGTCAATTATGGTTTTTTTCTTTCTTTATTTATTGTAAATAAAATTTAAGAAGAAAGGAAAAGACGTAATTTACTTCACGTAACGGAGAAAATGACGTTTTTCATCAAAATGGGTGGTTAAATGTACATAATTACAAATAAGGGGTGGTTAAGTGTAGAAAAAAATATAAAGGGTGGTTAATTGCAACATGTGTAAAATAAAGGGTGGTTAAATGCAATTTCCCCTTTAAATTTTTAATACTTCACCCATATAGAATTTTTGATAAACTTCATAAAAATTGAGACGATCATATTAAATATTCTGATATATTTATTTTCTTTTTTAACATTTTAAATAAATCATGTTTTAAAAGCCATAAATCAATACGAGTATATCTTCCTAATTATCAATATTTGGAGAGTTTCGCCTCATTTTTTGATCATATTGGGAATCCAATGTTACAGCCTTACAGGCGTGCTAAGGATATAATGGATTTTTTTTTTTTATCCAAAAAAAGAAGCAAGGAATGGAGACAAATTTGCACATCCTTTCACGGGATCAATATTCGGAATTTAGGGAAAACGACAGCCCCATTAATTCTCAAATGGTCTTATCATCATATAATATAGTTATATATTAATTTTTGGGTCTGAAACTCTGAATAGTATTATAAATTTAAAATAAACTTGTAATTTATTGGAATAGCATCATACTAAGGAGTAGGAATAATGTATGATTTTTCTTCATGCTTACTCACGTCACTACAGCATGTAATATTGTAATGTACGTCAATCAATATCAACCTCGTATGATTTTTTTTTTCAATTAAATACTTTAATTGGCATTCGACCAAAAAAAGTACATTAATTGGCAGAAAATCACAAAAATCACAAATAAATTACATAATCAATTAAAAAGTATTGAGTTAAAACTTGTTTTCCCATCAGTAGCTAAATCAAAACTTCTATATGTAGTCAACTATCAAACTCACTCTTATATTTGCACTTTACAGGATGTATGAATATGATTATACATTAATAATCATTGACCCACAAATCAATATACCGTATGTCTGTATATGATTATTATTTATTGAGTGTTTTATTAATTTTAACAATAAAATGTTTTTTAATGAATGAATTTAAGAACAAGTAAAGATGTATTATTATTTGAATTGTCATATATTCCGTATATATTTGTATTAGAGACTTCAGATTCCTATAAGACTATCTCGATCTAAACTCCTAGCTACAAGACTTAATTAAGGGTGTTGTTGAGAACGTTGTTGTTATTTTTTTGAACGAATGGGTAATCATTCATAGAAGAAAGAGTACAAAAAAAATTCTAAGTTGCCCTAGAGATTACAAGCTTCCCCCAAGCTAATTCTTATGAGATATGTTCTAGTTTCCCCGGCCATGCTCTTCCTATTCCATCTAACTATCACACTATTTGTTGAGAACGTTGTTGATATTAGTCAAGGTGCCTTTGTTCTGACCGGGAGCCTTGCGCATAATGTGCTGGTGTGCCATTAAAAGTCGATCTCACAAAAGCTTATGACACCATCAGTTTGGAATTTCATCTCCTTGATCTTACGAGGTTTTTGTCTCCCTCCCGGTTTCATAGAATGCATGGGCAGAAGCTTGTTTTTTCACCTCTTCTTCTATTTTTTCATTGACCAGAGCCTTCATGGATTTTTCGAAAGAAGGAGAGGGATTAGACAAGGGGGTCTGATTGCTCCCTATATCTTTGTGCTTGTTATGGGATTAGTAGAATGATGACAAATCTGTTCATCTTGCCTTCCTTGAAATTTCATTCTAGATGTCGAGAGCCTAAAGACACACATATAACTTTTGTGGACGACCTCTTTCTCTTTTGTTGAGAGGACCTCAATTCACTTTTTGCTATTAAGAGCAAACTTTCAGATTAATTTCGATGAGGTCTCTAGTCTTCGTGTCGACTATAACAAGTCGAAGGTCTTCTTCTCTGGTGTTGACCCAACAACCAAAGACATGTTATTGATTGTCTTGGGTTTTAGGGAAGGTTGTTTTCCCATCAAATATCTAGGAGTCTCGCTTCATTCATCTAGAATGGCTACCTTTGACTTCCATGAACTTTTTAGCTGAATTCAAAGTGCTATAAACTCCTGATCAGCACGATGCCTCTCCTATGCAGGTCGAGTTTAGTTAATAAATTTAGTTAATTAATAATTCTACCAAAAAAATAAATTTAGTTAATTATGGTATCATTAATTTCTATATGCAAGCTACACTGCTGCCAAAGTTTGCTCTCTCTCGTAATCAACAACTTCTTAGGAGCTTTTAATGGAGTGGAAAATCAGAATCCAAGTGTTGTTTATTGCTTGGGACGACATTGCTAAGCCTAAGAACGAGGGAGGTGTTGATTTAAAGGAGCTCTTGTCTTGGAACAGGGCTTATTTGTGCAAGTGGCTGATGGAAATTGACAAAAATGAACATAATGCATGGATCCATTGGGTTAAATCTTCAATACTCAAAGGCTCATCTATTTGGGAATATGAGAAGAAAGACAATGATTGTTGGTAGTAGAAACAATCTTTGGTTGAGAGGGATACTTTTCGTTTGATTAAAGCGCACTTGCCTGACTCTAATTGGACCGGCATGTGGAGTCTTAAGCCACTAAAAGTCTCTTTTAAGAACCTGTTTGAAAAATTCAAGAGTCATGGGACTAAGCTTCCATGGGACAACGCCATTTGACCGCCCACGAATATTCCCCACTGCTCCTTCAATACTTGGTAAACAAGAAGAGGTCGAGCATCTACTTGTGCATGACTTGCTCACTTTGTCATGCTACACAACCCAATATACTCAGCTCGCTCTGGGACGGTCATGAGGAAACCACTTCTCGTAGATGGTTTTAGTGTCCCTATTCATTAGAGGTTCTTTCCACACTCATGTCTTGGATAAGTAAGCTGTAATTTTCAGACAAACATTCACTTGGATCACCATATTTATTCAAAGTGCGAACACCTAAAGTTTTACTTTTCGGGTTCGTATGATCACGTTCACCACTTTCTTCTACCACATTTGGAATACCTGCAACATCAAGATTTTTTAGGGAAGCTCTTTAGCAGTGCACGACTGTTTCGCTACTTGCTTAGCCAATATAAAAGCAAAATTATTATGAGCTAAGAAAACCGCAAGTCCAAAGGTGGATTTTTGCATTAGGGGTCTCATATCTTTTGATGTTTGTTCATGTGTGATTTGATGCGTACATTAGTCTCTGCCCTCCCTGTTTGTTAATAGGTTGAATGCCTTATGCACCTTTTTTACTAACCTACTTAGTCTTCTGGCAAATTAGTTAAGTATCTTGTATATAGCCTATTCATGAAAAAATAAAAAATAACCTTAATAAATTAACATTAAAAAATTATTTTAATAAATTATATGTTTTCTAGACATCCTACTCTAATTATTATCTTTATAAAAACTTAGTATTTTATGCATATCAATATCTCAACAAGAAAATCATTTAAAAATATTCAATTTAAACAAATTTGATATTTTTTAATAATTTCAATTTAAATATGGAGCAAAAGATCTCAACAAATAATGAAAGAACATTTAAATATATTCAATTGATATATAGGACACAATCTACAAAATTATGTTTTATAACTTACATAATTTTAATTATGATATTATATATGTTTATTTTATATTCATTATTTTATATTAATATTATAATGTTGTATAATTTTTAGTGAGTATCACAGAACTTCAACTAATTGTGTAAATATTTATTATAAGCAACCAAATAAGTATTGCCGAACGGAGCTGTAATTGTTAATTTGTTACACAACACAACAGAAGATTAATTTATAAATTATTTATTATAGATCTTATAGTACTAGCAATTAGGCCGCGCGTTGCGCGACGATTATAAGACGGACACTTCATTAGTGTAGAGATATGGAAATTGCATTTTCGTAAATTTATTTAAAGGGGCACGATTTTTTTGGAAAAGGAATATGGAAATGGCATTTCCGTAAATTTATTTAAAAGGCCATGGTTTTTTTGGTATTAATTTACTTGACTTCACGCCATCCAATGTCTTAAAACTTGTTTTATTACGTATACGAGCTTTCTTCACAACTAAGAAACAAACTTATCCGAGCTTGCTTACAAGCGAAGTAACTTGGACAGACTTCGAGATCAAATATAAGATGTTTCTTTCCATTCCTCGTGAGCCACTTATTTCTCCGAAACAAGAGATCAAAGTGATTTTCTTCCTTTTTCCCAATAAGTCCGAGACATGTCAAAATTACCCGTTCACATCCAAATATCACCTAAGTCGATCACGCTTTTCCAAGAATATATATCCCGAGATTACTTAAGAGCTAAGCAATACCTTTTGGTATTAATTTATTTGACTTCACGCAATCCAATGTCTTAAAACTTGTTTTATTACGTATACGAGCTTTCTTTACAACTAAGAAACAAACTTATCCGAGCTTGCTTACGAGCGAAGTAACTTGGGCACGTTTTTCGAGACATGTTAAAATTACCCGTTCACATCCAAATATCACCTAAGTCGGGCAAGCTTTTCCAAGAAAATATTTTTTTCTCGGTCTCCCCGAGAATACTTAAGAGCTAAGCAAGACCGACACGAATTTCAAGGAATATTAAAATAACAAAATATATTTGAGGGATGAATTAATAACAGCCGCACGATAGTATTTATGAAATCGGATGGTCGTGATCAAAAGCTACGAATTTTTAACAGCCGCACGATAGTACACGCAATTTTAAGTAATTGGACGGCCCCGATCCAAAGCTACGTACGCTTTTATAGTATAATAGATATTTGAGGGATGAATTAATAACAACCGCACAATAGTATTTATGAAATCGGATGGTCGTGATCAAAAGTTACGAATTTTTAACATCCTCACGATAGTACACGCAATTTTAAGTAATTGGACGGCCCCGATCCAAAACTACGTACGCTTTTATAGTATAATAGAGATATGTATAATATGACTCGAATGATACTATATATTTGTGGTTACATTCATCATGTTGATATACCAACTACCTGTCTCTTCAAATATTTCCGAAACCCACTAAATTATGTACTACTATGGTCTTAATTATTGAAATGGAAAGGGTAAATCCAAGTGAAAAATGAAAAGTGTAAGAAGTAAATTTTTAATTGGAGTAAATACTAAATACGGGGGGAGTGTGGGCTTAGGAAAAGACAAGGCGCCCCCGACAAAGATTTGGCAGTACGGACCAGGTGCCCCCATTCCTAAACGCGTATTCTTCCTTCTTTTTTTTTAAATAAATAAATAAATTCAGTAATATTGGAATGGAGAGCTCAGAATTCAGGGATTGTTTGGTTGCTTCTTGGCCTTGTTCGCTTCCTTGGAAAAAGTGAAAGCTACCAATACCCTAAAGGAATGTATGTACCTATTGTACAACCAAATAACATTAACGAATGCCAGGAGAATGATTATATTGTATTTTATTGCCCCCATATAATATGCAACAATATTGCTTTGTGCATTTCGATTATTATAACTAGTGGCCAAGAGTTGTCCAAATAGTCTGTGTCCACATATAAACTATACAGTATAATTTAGATGAAAAGATGGATTCAATCTCTCACTTATCCAAATAAGAAGAGTAAGGAGGAGTAATTGGTTGAGTTTATGTTGTCAATTTGTAATACAACTTGTGTTAGACAAACAAAACTTAGTGTTATTTTACAGATTGAAAAGTATTTGATAAATAAACCAAGCTTTTTTTTGCCACTTTCTTGTGTCAAAATCAATATTGTAGTATATTATCTATATAAAATATGTACACAACATGTTCAATTCAATATTGTAGGGAGCCCTTTGTATGTAAGTATGTTCTTAAATTAGCTTGGTTTGTTATTCCTGGGACACGAACCACATCGTTGTCCAAACCCGTAGCTTTTGTGAGTGGCGGTGAAATTTTATATTGTATGTGATAAGAGGATAAATTAGGTGTTTTGTCTTTATAAACTTCATGATAGATATAACCTTAATACACATGCTTTATAATGCAAATGCGCGCGCGCGCGCGCACACATATATATATATATATGAATTAATAATTTTTTTGCATGCCAAAAAAACAATAAGAAATGAGTTTCTAAAATAAAATTTACATTTTTTAACTATGTAAATTTGGATTGTACTATATATACTGTTAGGTTTATGAAAATTCCTCTTACGATTTGCCTCTTTCATTAGATAGCTAGAATATATAGTGTACAAAGAGATTGGACTCCAAACAATACAAATATATGATATACATAAATAGGTATGCTATTATTCTATCTATTAACACACCCCTGCAGTTAGACCGGGAGGAGAATGGGTCAGACTGTCTCGAAAGTCAAGGAGCAGTTGATGAGGCAGACTCTTAGTAAAAATGTTAGCATACTGATATACAGGAGTACATAAAGGACCCAAATATCACTAATGGCCATCTTATCTCGAACAAAGTGGATATCCATTTCGATGTGCTTAGTGCGATGATGTTGAACATAATTACTAGCAAGGTACATGGCGCTGACGTTATCTGTGTAGACTATGAAAGCGCAGAGGATAATGCAACTCGAGAAGTAGCTAGGTTGGACAGAAAACAACACTAAGAGACAACATTAGCGACACCCCTGTATTCAACCTCATCACTAGATTGAGACAAAGTGGGCTGACGCTTAGAAGACCACGCAACAAGAGAGTCATTAAAGACACACAATATCCGGACATTGACATGCGAATGTCCGAACACCCACCCCAATCAATATCAATATATGCAACAAGACCAATGATGGCAATGATAGTCAATTGCATGCCAAGATGAAGAGTACCCTAGATGTACCGTAATATACGCCTAAGAGCGCTAAAATGAGGCTCGAATTGATCATGCATGAAAAAGAAAATATATTGAATGGTATAACTAATATCTGGTCGAGTGAATGTCAGATCTTGCAATGCTCTAGCCAGGCGACGATACAGTGCTAGATAAGTCATAGGGGAGCCAACTGAAGCATTGAGCTTGTCATTGGTGTCAACAAGCGTGACCACGGGTGTCATTTTCCCATTTTAGCTCGTGCAACAATCTCGACAACATACTTCAAACGAGATAAGAAGATCCCATAAGAAGTATGCCAAACCAAAATGCAGGAAAGTAGTGCAACGGTCCTAAATCAGACATAGCAAACTCAGCAGAAAATAATGAAATAAGCTAACGACGAATAGCATAAAAGGAGGTCGTAAGGACAATATCATCAACATATAGTAATAAATAGGCCACGTCCTTACCACACTTATAGACAAAAAGCGATGAGTCATTGTGAGAGTTGATGAAACCAAGGTGAGAAGAAAGGAGGCAAATTACAGGTACCAAGCTTGAGGAGCCTGTTTAGCCCGTAAAGAGACTTGCGGAGACGACAAACCTTCTTGGGAGCCGTGTGATCCACAAACCCTGAAGGCTGGAACATATACACAATTTCATGTAAATGACCATGAATGAAAGCATTCTAACGTCCACCTTAGAATGGACTAGGATTTTGACAAAGACAGTGTAAGGACGGTCCAAATGGTAGCCGACTTAAAAACCGGACTAAAAGTTTTATCGTAGTCAACACGAACCTATTGTGACCTGTCTTTCACAACCAATCAAACCTTTTGACACTCCAACGAGCCATTAGACCTGTACTTATGATGAAAAATCCACATGCAACGTATAATTTTACCGCTCGGAGGGCGATCCACTAAGCTCTAAGTGCCATTTCTAATAAGAGTCTGATATTCATCAATCATGACAGCATTAAGGTCGAGGAGGGCTTGCTAATGGGATTTAGGAAGAGGAGAAATAGGTGGGGTTGATATGGAAAGGTTAAACAACTATTTAGGTTTAAAAACTCCACTCTTGGAACATGTTTGGAAGGTAGAGGGTTGTGGTGGAGGCGGTGGGGTAGGTGTACGTGGCGGAAGAGTTGGCCGCGCGGGGATTGGGTTAAAGGTGAGGACACCAATGTCGTCGAGCTAGCTACCAACGATGAAGAAGAGGGCGATGTATGAGGTGGGGCACACATAGGAAGACATTGCATGAGATGTGATCGTACCAAAGACTCGATGGATGGCAATTGGTGAGAGGGACGAGTCTTGTAGAATAGTAGACATAAAGGATTCTTGTAAGAGAATGGGAAGGTATGCTCGTCAAAGGTGACATGATGAGAAATTATAATATTGCTAGAAGAAAGGTCAATGCACTTGAAGCCTTGATGGTTGTTAGGGTACCCTAAGAACACATAGGGTGTTAATCTAGGGGAGATTTTATGAGGCGCCGTAGCGGAGAGATTAGGGTAGAATAAACACCCGAAAACAAGAAGGTCAAGATAAGATGGTGTTTTGTGGAAGAGGTGGAAAGTTTGTGTTTGGTTATGAATGATCGTGGACGGGAGAATGTTGAGGAGGTACACAACGGTGGTTAGGGCCTGAGACCAATAGGTGGGCGACATGCTAGCATGTAGAAGAAGGGTGTGTATCATGCTATTAATGGTGAAAATTGCTCTCTCTCTACTTTTCTATTTTGTGGAGAGGTGTGAGGGCATGAGAAACGGAATGTGATTCCTTGGGTAGAAAAGAAATTATGAAATTTTTAGTTGTTGAATTCACACCCTGTGTCACATTGGAAGTTTTTAATTTGTCTATTGAATTGTGTAACAACATAGGCACGAAACTGGACAAATATATACCCATAAAAAATGCGCTAAATCATTAAGCAACACAAGGTAATAATGAAAACCTTCCTTTGAAATAATAAGAGATGTCCAAAGATCAACATGCATAATATCAAACAGACAATAAGTAATAGAAAAAGAACTAAAGAAAGGGAGTCTAAGGTGTTTCCTGACTTGAGAAGAATGAAAAAGACAACTAATCAAGTCTTTATTACAAGAAAAAGGTAAGAATGATTTAAGAAGACCAAAGATAGATCCGCTGGGATGTCCTAGGCGTGCATGGTAGATAGGCGGGGCCATAGTGGCGAGGGAGATAGGGAGGGGGAAGGTGAAACAGATAGTGACAAAAGTGGATTGAGATCTTTGGTACTATTACATCTTAGACGACAAGTCCCCATGCAAAGATCCTTAACAGAAAAACCAAATGGATCAAATTCAATAAACACAAAATTATGAATTATAAATTTCGTATGGAAATAAGGTTCTTGATGATTTGTGGGGGTGAGGACAACATTTTTTAGGAGCAATGGATTATTATTAGTGGGTATGGTGGCGTGGCCATGGCCCATAATCAAAATTCTAGTACCATTACCAACAATAACAAAATGTGGGGAACATTTAACAGAAATAGACAAGAGACTACCTGGATGATGTGCCATGACTCCACGAGAAGAGGCTCCATAATCCATGTACCAAGTCGGGTCCGGTGGAGTTAAACCCGTAGAGGATAATTGTGAGTTCATATCAGTAGGTTGAACGTTGTATGCCGAATAATAAGCATCTAGGGCATGTGGTGGAGAACGAATGGATGAGGGGCTACACCAAGGATGCCAACGTTGGAGGTATGAGGCGGAAGAGACGGGTACGGACATGGCAAAGTGGGCCACTGTGGATACCCCCAAAACATAACAGGCCATTGTTGTGGCAGTGTCGCACCCCACGCTCGTGACTCGTTTGTGACCTTTACAACAGAGAATTGCTATTGCGGTTGTTGCGATCAAGTTTGGCAGGAGCGGCTGGTGGGAGATCAAGGGATGGTGCCGATGACGTGGGGGGTGAGGGTATGTGGAGGAGTGGCTTTCTACGAGCGAGCACGACTATTCTCTTTAAGAATTAGCATGGAATGAGCTTTGTCAAAGGAGGGGACCGGCTCAGATTGTTGTATGAAAGTTGCAATAGACTGATATTCTAGGGTTAAGTTTGGCGATAAGTTGAAGGATGAGACATCGGTCTGTCAGAAGACACCACAACTTCAAGTTGGTCAGAGATCGACTTCAAACGTTGACAATAAGTATACGCGTTTGGGAAGCCTCAAGTCTGGTAATGGAGAGCTCATTTTCCAAATGCACAACGTGAGTTCCCTTAATGTCCTGGAAGATGTCAATCAACTGATCACATGATTTTTGAGCCGTGGTGTTCGGTTTAAGTATGGTGAGGAGGAGGTCGTGCAAAATCATGCCATAAATCCATTGTAGGATAATGACATCAAGTTGTGTCCAAAGGCTCTCATCAATCTCAGCCGGATGGGGCTTGGTAGGATCAATTAATGTGATTGATAATCTAGTAGGGGTGTCCAAACCCAGTTAACCGAAGTTCGGTTAACCATGATTTCGGTTAGTTAAAATCATGAACCGAAACCGAACCGTGAATCCCATTTTTCAGTTCGGTTTTCTCCGTTAACCGATAGCTGTTTATGTAATTTTACCTTAAATAATGAAGACTAAAATAATAAAATTTGAGTAAAAAAAGTGATCAAGCAAGACTTTTATTTTAAATACGTACTTATATAGGTATATAATATTTTTTTGGTTGTTGTAAATAAATATCGAGAGTATATACTTTATTGTGTGTAATCAAACATTGTGTGTATTAATTTTTATCCCATCAAATTTAATAAGCGACTCTTATATCAATGAGAAGTGAAAAAATAGTGTGTAAATTGTTAAAATAGAAGTGGAAAGACTCAAGCTAGATTAACACCTTGAATTGAAGATCATAAAGTTTAACCATTAAATAAATCAAAGATAACTAATATTTGAAAAAAATATTAATATATTTTCGGTTAACCGTTATATCTGAAGTCGTTAATCGAAACCGAATCGAAAAATATTTTTGATTCGGTAGCCAAACCAAAATTTCAAAAAACATTAGGTTTGGTGAACCTACAAAATAATCGGTTTTTCGGTTTTTCAATTTCGGTTTGTTATGGACACCCTTATAATCTAGTGAGTGTGGGCGTTGTTCTTGAATAGTTCACAGCGCGACGTGTATTGGGAGTTTTGGAGATCAAGAATTAATGAGATGGAATTACGGATGTTGGTGATGACACATGCCGAGTGAAACGGCGTTTTACTGGTGTTGGAGTCGAAACTAGATGGAGTTTCTTTGGGATCCTTGGTCGGGTCACCCATTGAGAGAGGGGAGAGGTTGCCTTTTATAGGAGGTTAAACGAAGTCAGGAGAGCGACAAAGTGGACATCGGTGCTCGTGAGAAACAACTAATGTTAGGGAGGAGAAGAGGTGGTCAATGAAGTAGATCGATGGAGGAGCTAGCGGCGGAAGCTAGGGTTTTGCCAAGAAAAAAATTATCTTAAGAAAAGATAATATGGTTTGATATCATGTAGGTTTAGGAAATTTTTCCTCAGAGTTTGTCTCTTTCATTAGATAAATGAAAGAATCAATTAACAATAAAAGTAGCCAAAAGAAGTTACGTCCTAATAATATTTATAATATAAATAAAATTATATAAAAAATTCATATAAAATTTGTTTTTTATAATTTTTCTATTATATTTTTTTTTCTTTTTCATATTTCTTTATAAAAAATGTGTTTCAAAACTTATATCTATTCTTATTCTTCATATATAGATAAATTATTATAAAAAATAATATTTTTTTTTTTTTTATAAAATTAATACAAAATTATTTATTACTACTATGAAGAACATTTTTCAAATAATATACATGAAAATCATGATTATTCTTAAAATTTATATGTAATGTAAATTTTAAGCTTTTAATTTGACTTAAAAAATTAAAATAATTTTCATATATAAGGAAATCATGATTATTCTTAAAATTTTGTATCACATATAAATTTTAAGTATTTAATTTGTTTTAAAAAAATAAAATAATTTTCATACATAATAAAGACTAGTATAAACTAGTTACGGTGAAAGAGAAAAAGTAAGAATCGAAAGTCCAAACCCGTTGATAAGATGGCACACTTTTTGTTTCACCTAACCTTTTAAATTAAGAAAATGTAATAGAAAAAGAAAATCCCAAAAAGAATTAATGAAAAAAAAAAAACGTACCCATAAAAAAGAAGTAATTAAATCCCAGTAATAATAGCATACCAAAGGAAAAAGGAAACACTCCATTATTTAACTCCTCCTCCCTCTCCGTCTCTCCTCTACAAGTTTTTTGGATTATCCATCCCCACAACTTCCTTCCTCTCTCAAACTCCCCACTTGAAAGAAAAATACTTACTGTATAAGATTGTAAACACAAGTGAGAATCAATCAAAGAGATCCAAAAACCAGCAACAAAATAATTAAGAGTTATGAATAGAGGAGTCTTGCAGAGCTCGCCGGTGCATCAAATCACGGCGGCCGGAAACCCTAATTGGTGGAACATCAGCACCACCGCCGCCCGATCGCCGCCCTCAAACCACCAGAACCACCAGCACCAGCTCCCCCCTCCTCCTCTCCCTCCTCAAACCTACCACCAATACCCTCCCAACTTTCCCCTGATTTCTTCTTCTCCTTGTAATTGGGCTCTTCTTCTTAGTACTGATGATGCTGATAACAATCACCAAGATCAGATTAGCGCCGCCTCGTGGAGCCAACTCTTTCTGTAATTAATCCCGGCCCTCTAATTAGCTCTTTAATTTCTGCATGCACGCGTGCACATAACTTTAATTTCCCCCTTCTTTACTGATTATCTTGCTTTATTCTCTACTTTACCAACTTCACATAATTCTGCCTTCTTTTTTGTTTTGGTTTTTGAACTAGTACTAGTAGATCTATTTCTCAAGAAAGAAATTGGGTTTATTTAATTCTCTTGGGAAGGTTATTAATTTATATACACAAGTTTACATATAGTTTAGGGCTCAATTTAATTTGTGGCATACTATATGCAATTCGTCATGTTTTGTATTTTTTGGTATATATGTGTATGTAGGAGTGGATTGGTGGGAGATGAAGAAAAGGAGTTGATGAACCATTTCCCTGACCACCAACAAGCTATGGAGGATCATGCCAAGCAAGAAAACTCATCTTGTGGCCATGGGTTTGCTTATGCAAATCACGACGACAATTTCCAAGTTTGTAACAAATCCACCACTACTACTACTAATTCCTGGTCTCCTCAATCTTGTGTTACCACCACCGCCAAACCCGATCCGCCACCGGCTATGCTCGACCGGAATTCCGAGGTATTTATGACGTCATATCTACAAATTATTAGCATGTAATTATGTACTACTAGTACAGTTTACATTTTTCTTAATTAGGTCTTTTTAATTTATTTCAAAGTATATTTCTGTTAATTTTGTTTGAATTTTTTTCTTTTTTTTTTTTGAAAAAAAAGTTGTTAATTTTGGGATATATGCAGTGCAATAGCTCTGCAGATGTTAATGGTGGAACGGTTAAGAAAGCCAAGGTTCAAAGCTCCGCAACTCATCTACCTTTAAGGTAAACTCCTCAATTTCTTACTCTTTTGTATTGTATTTTGTATTTTTTCTTTTGGGTTTCTAGCTAGCTCTCTTCTATTCGTTTCTATTTTACATAGCAACACACGAGTACAAACACACAAACTACAAAAAAAAAAAAATGTAAAGTGATAGAGATATATACTTAATTCCTTCCTTTGAGTAATCAAATCTTGTCTTTCTCAATTGTCTACTTCTCAGATCCAGCAACAGTTTTGTTTTTCCTTGTTGTTTTCTGAAAGAGAAAGAAAGAAAATAATAGTAGCCATCTCTGATCTCTTATTCATTTGTAGACCAAGCAAGATAAATATCATGATAAAATTGTATTCTTGCTTTTGTGAGTTTATGACTTGAAAGAATATATGTTTTTTTTTTAATTGTGGAAATTAAATTTACCAGGTCAGAAAATTTGGGGATAGGATTACAGCACTCCACCAGCTAGTCTCACCATTTG